>CM043113.1:30132642-30412569 GCA_023701765.1 Hylyphantes graminicola
CAATTAATAGGAAAAAAAAATACTTTTTACACTACTATAAAAACATCTTCAACAAAAAGATTTGTCTTTGATTAAACATGAGTGATTTTTTTTTAATATCCCATACTGGAGAGACACATATATTGAACTAACTATGTGTTGGTGCTTATTTTTTTTCAATAGGGATAAAGGTCTAAGCTTTTTCATTAGATAATAAATTTTTTTCCATAACATAGTTTTTTTTAATGTATTTTAAAAGGTATTATCGATTTATCCCCCAGTTTACTGGTGGTAATTCTGGATCACTGGGGTAATCTGGATTTCAGTTGGTTGGTAATTCATGGTTCAGTGGGGTAATTCGGTCAGTGATCTATTTTTTAATTTTTCATGTGTTTTTGAGCTAAGTGGTATACGTCATTTTGAAGCAAAAAATCAGATTAGGCTGCATTCCAAATTTTATTTAAAAAAATTCGAATTAAAAGTTTATTTAAAATTTAAAGTAACAAAATATTTAATCTAATTGGAAATAACATGCAAATTCCATTTTATTCAATATTTTGACTTAATTTTCATTTCGTTTAAACTTACGAGAAACTTTCGAAGATTACTTCGAAACTGTCAAATTAATTTAACAAACGATAAATAAATCCGAATTTTCGAAAGAATGTAAATGGGAAAATTCGCGGCATAAATTTAATTTAAAAAAAGATCGTCATTATTCTTCGAGTTTAAAAAGAAAATTAGCAAACGATAAAGTCTATTTTTTTTTTTGAGAAAGGAAGATTAATAAAAAGTTAATTTAGGCGTTTCAAAAGTGTTGCTTTTGAATTTATATTTTAACTGCAACTCAAAAAATTAATTTACTTTTGAATATGCATTTCTATAAAAAAAAAAAGGGTGATCCATAATTACCCCATGTGTGATCCATTAATTTGCCCAAACCGGGGTAAATCCTGTATCACTCAATAATTAATAATAAAACTAATAATAATTCAAGTTTTATGGTAAAGTGATTATTAAAATTAAATTCTAAATTATTTAAGCTTACTCCATGCAAAATTAAATCTTTCTATCTTTCATACTTTAGAAAAAATAATGGAAAAATGGGATGTTGTGATTCTTTTGATCCATAATTTCCCCCATATGACCCTACTAAATTTAGATTACTTCTTTACAATTGTAAAGTATTACCATCAAAGCGGGTAGCTGGTATCCTTTGGCCACGGAGGGTTAACTTTGGCCACGCGTCGGGAAAAAAGATTTGTTTCTTAATTTCTCTCCTCATAAAATGATTTCTCTTAAATTGTTTTACATTTTTTGAAAGTTGGAAAATATCGGCCGTTCATTTCATGTAAAAAAAAATCTCATTCTAAATTTGGCAATACTGCAAATTGACTTGTTTTTCATTCTCACGAGCATAAATATGACAAAAAATCTATCTCTTCCAACTTTTGTCTGGGACACTTAAAAAAATATTGAAATATTTAAATAAAACACTCTATTCGGATTCTTTTATTAATTGAGGATAGAATCATTACACCATTTTGTTTTATTCTAAGTTTGATCTACTTTTTATGCTGTTGTTAAATACTTTCTGTATTAGGGAAGCTTTTGCCGATGATATGCGAGTAGTAACTTTGGGCCATAGATTGTAAAATATTTCTTCTATGGAACTTTGCCACTTTTAAAAAATGTATGTAAAAGTGTATTAAGTTTAACTATTTTGAAAAAATTCTTACTTTTATGATTACTTCATTTCTTTCAGATATTTTTTTTTTAAATCTCGTGATTTTAAAAACATTAAAAAGATAGATAGAATGCAAGGATAACGTATTCCACTCAAAATCGCAAAATGTCGAAGGTAAACATTTTCATCATTCCTATTTATAAATATATTATTTTTCACCTTTTATTAATAAAAATCGTTTGCTTTTTACAAATATATGTGTTATTAGAAATTCTTGCTTCAAAAAAAGTTCTTTTTTCCTTATAAAAAGTAGAAGTTTATTTTTCTTTCTTTTAAAGCGGACAAAACAATGCTAGTATTCAACGTGTAATGCCATTCCCAACGATGCCACTGCAATGTAAATGTTAAGTTATATACATTTTAAATAACTATATTGTCTTATAACTTTGTTATTTTTTGGGTTTACCAAAGTTGTTAATATTGCTATTTAACATCGTCTAACACAGCTTTTTAAGGATGTTTAAAAAAGTATTGTTTCTTATGTATTTCTTGGGTGGCCAAAGTTACCCACCCGGCTCATCCTAACAGATTTGTCTTATTTTTTTAAAATTAATACCAATTTTTTATTAAATTTATAAATAATATAACAAAAATGCCTGAAAATTATTCCTAAATGTTACAATACTTAGAATGCATACGGATTGTTTTAACTGTTTAAATCGTTTTTGAAGTTTAAATTTTTCTTCTTTTGTGGAAAAAAAACTCTGATTTTTGCCCAAATGTTACTCGCACTGACGGTAGTTTAACAGAAATTCGTAAAAATAATTCCAACTAATAACTCCAATTAATAATAACTAAATAAAAATAGAAAAGATAAGCGAACATAGGAAGCAATTTTAACGTTCTGTTCACACTGTTTTTACCCTGGTATACGCGAAAAAGTTTCATAATTTCTATTTCTTTGAGGAGCAAATCTACCAACTAACCAATTACAGTCGTCGTGATAGCTGACCGTGTCAGGACGTGAAACATTACATTACATAGCCCAGAACTGGGAACGCAAGACAAGAATTGCCCTGTGCGTTATGACCTAAGGCCCCCAGTCCGGGAGTGGCACTCGAATGATAACTTAAATAAAATAATACTATCTATAATAATAAATTAATAAAAGTATGTAACAATAGTATAAATAATATACGTGCTTACATAGATGAGTAAAAACAGTAACTTCTTTCTATAAAATCAATTCTACAAATCAATGGGGCTCAACGGAGCAAGGGGCCCAAAAAAGAAATATACAAAACTAACGCAAGTGACAGTTTCTAATACAGTGAATATTTTTAAAGCATGTGAATTATGAAGTTCTAGGTGGATTGCAGATAAAGAAGGATATATTAATGCATTGGGTAATTTTATAAATTGAATTCCTATTTTAAGTATATTGCGAAACCACACCTCCTCAAGACCGGCAGACGGCATGGTTATGTGAAAATCCTTTGTATATGGGCATGAAAAAAGATAATGGTAGGGATCTCCCTCTCCGTTATTGCAGGGACAAGCGGAGGACGGCTTAATATTAAATCTAAATAGATAAGCAAGGAAAGGGCCATGACCGGTGACAAAATAAAGTAAACATTTATTGTATAGTAGAAACTTTAAATTAACTTTTGGATAAAATTTAAGGGGTCTGCGTCCGGTGGTTGCATTGTTCCAATAATTTTGCCATAAGATTAAGAGTTGTGATTTTAGGTAAGATTTTAATTTAGAAAGTGGTGCTGGAATGATAAATGGCTCACCAATAAATGCCCCGGTCTTGGCCCAAAAATCTGCCATTTCATTGCCTTCAATATTGGCGTGAGCTTTAACCCAGTGCAAGTTAAAATGTTTTAAATTATTGATGAGAGAGATTTTACAGCGAAGAACAAAAGCCGTCGTTCCGCCCGTCCCCTCAAAAGCCTGTATTGAAGATAAACTATCTGTAAATATGTTAACGAAACAATTGTTTCTCCAGCCCAAGACACGGCAAAACAAATTGCCGCCATCTCGGCTTGAAAGACGGAATTAAATGGGGAAAGTTTGAAGTTAAAAATTTTCAATGACAATATTATTTTTAAAAATCACCACAGCAAAGCCCACGTTATCGGAAATTTTCGAGCCATCTGTGTAAATGTCAAAGGTTTCCTCTGGCGAGAATGTATTGGGTAAAGTATTTAATTTTAAAAATTTGAACTGAGAGGGAATGGAACAGAAGGCACGTTTACAATCAAAATTATCTAATTTAGGAAAGGTATCATCTTGGAAATCATACTCCCCTTGTTAAAACAGAAATTTTCTCGCCAGAGTTAAAATAGTTAGGTTAACCGGAGGGATACCCGACAACGCGGAAAGAGCACTATTAGGCGTTGTAGTGCGGTAAGCACCCAGGATCCTGATAAGAAAAATTCTCTGAAGAGACAGTAATTTTCTCAGATTGGAATTTGGTTAGGGGCAGCACCCCAGACACCAGCAGCATAAGATAAAATTTTCTCAATTACGGTTAAGTACCAAAGTTTTAGAAAGTTTGATTTGACCCCCCCAGTTAAATCCCACAACTTGTTTAAATGTATTTGAAAAACTAAAGCAACGGTTAATAACAGAATCTATGTGCTGAGTGAAGGACAGAGTGTCGTCCAGGGTGATGCCCAGATATTTGAGAGTTCTAACCACAGAGATTGACGAATTGTTTAATTTTATAATGGGATTTCTACTTAAGGTACCATTGGGGTTGCGTGCAATCCGGACACCCCTTTGGATAAAAATTAGGGCTTTAGGTTTTATTGACAGCTATGACGAGATTAAGGGAATTTAAAACATAAGAGATGGCACTTAATAAAACATTGGAATTAGTTTCTAAAATGCTACGAGTATTGCCCGAAGCGAGCACGATCAAATCATCCGCGAAAGCTTGAAGAAAAAAGAGGTCGTTATTAAGGTGTAAAATACTATTAAAATAAATTAACCAAAGAATGGGGGCCACCACAGAACCCTGTGGAGCTCCCCTGTAAATGTGCTTTTTAAGAGTAAAATTGTTTTCACTACAGATGACTGACCGGCTCGCTAAATAGAAACTAATAAAGCGTTTGAAGAAGATCGGGAAGCCGCCCCTATCTAAAATTTCAAAGAGGATATTCCAATCTAGGTTATCGAAAGCTGCTCTGATATCAATCTGCCTGTTTTTGAGAAAGCCTGTGAAAGCCTGAGAAAGCCTGTTTTTTATTTCTTTTTTCAGGTGATAGACTGCGAGCTCGCAACTGCGAAGCTCGCGAAAGCCGTATTGTTTATCGTGAAGAATATTGTTTTTAAAAATCCATCTATTGAGTTTATTGACAAAAATTCTTTCCAAAATTTTACTCAGTGTTGGCAGAAGGCAAATTGGCCTATAGGATTCGCAGAGAGAAGGATCTCTACCTGGCTTAAGCAGGAAGAAGACCCTCCCCTCCGCAAGACACTTAGGGAAATAGCCAAATGTAAAGGTGATGTTAAAAAGGTTAACTATAAAATGAGGGGCGACCTCGTAGATCTTCTTCCATAAAATATAATCGAAATTATCAGGTCCTGGGGCTTTACCACCCTTGAGTTTATTAAAGACACAAAATATTTCTTCCTGGGAAATTGAAGGGGGATTAATTGGAGTAGTATAAACGGGCAGATCAAAACCAGTGGGTATGGTGCAGAAAGAGTAATCAAGTAACCTATTGAGTTTATCTGGGTATGATAAGTTGGGATTGTCGGGGAAGGAAATGGCTATTCCTTGATGGCGTTTAATTTTTCCAAAAACGGTTTTGAATGCTGCACCATACTTGTCACTGGTTTTACTGCAAAAAATCTCTCCATGCCGTTTGCTTTGCTAATTTTAATGAACGTTTATATATAGCCCTGTTCTTTTTATAAATAATAAATAAATTATTGGTAACAGCTAAGTCTAGATTTAATTTTCTTGCAGAGTTGTATCGTTTATAGTGTGCCGTGACCTTGTTCCTGAGCGTGGCCAACTCCCCCGACCACCACTTAAATTTAAAGGAGTTGGGTTTGATTTTTTTGCGAATGTTTTTAAAAGCAAGCCCTTGAAGATACTTTAGGAAATAAACATAAAAGGACTCTAGTTGATCAATATTGGTAACGTTTTTTAGATGTAGCTCAAAATCTGGAAGACAGGAGAGAAAAGCAGTAATGAATTTATTTAAGGGGTACTTCGTTTTATAGTAAAAGTCATTAAACTGGTTGGGTTGGACATTGGGAAATAAATCAAAAACAATAAATTTATGGTCACTGTTGGATTCGAGGTCTAAAATTTTCCAGTTTATTAAGTGGTTGGTCAAAGCCGGACTTCCCAAAGTGATGTCCGGGTTTCCCGCTGCGTGCGCAGTGGAAAACGAGGGGCCAAGCCCAGGAACATTGAAAAGTACAAAATCATTTTCAGTTATGAAATCTTTCAGGACCCTTCCTCTCGTATCCGTAATGTTATAGCCCCACTCTCTGCCTTTACAGTTTAAATCTCCAGAAAAAATAAAATTTTTGGAAATGAAATCAATATCGTCAAATTCTTTTAGTTGTAGAAAAATGTCGTCGTGTGGTCTTAAGTAAACAGATGCTATATAGAATAAGGAATTGTTGTAGTTAACCTCTATAAAGACAGAAGAGTTGGAGCTATAAAATTGGTTGACAAAAAGCTCGGGATTGCAGACTATAATAGCCGCTCCATAGAGACGAGAGAGGAAGGTCCTGCAAAAGGAAGGAACACCAGGAATATCCTTATTTTTAATATATGGGTCTTGAATTAAAATAATGTCAAAGTTATTGCTAAAAGAAATTTGCAAGAGATTAGTGATTGCTGTGGGGGTGTGGTTCGCATTTAATTGAATTACTTTTAACATTTTAACAGATGTTATTGATGGGATTTAGTAGCAGATAGCAACGTGTAGATTGAGAAAGACTTTTATTTAACATCATTAGAACAATCAATTTAAGTTATGGAATTAATAATGAAGTTTAGGGCGATTTACTGGACCAACGGTCCCGTATTAGGGATAGGTTACTAGCGTGGCTCTTCTTAGAGAGCAGGATTCAAAAGAGTGAGTAAGACTGTTCGCTTCGAACGAAGCGCAGTTCAGTTTGGCGGAGGGATACTTAGGAGAGTTCACTTCACAGTCAGGGGACAGGCAAGTTATTGGTGATACTCCATCAAACCCCCGCTCAACGATGAGTTGCCTGTCTGTTTATGTAAGTCCCATGAGTTGACAACAATACTTATGCTTGGGTGCACACAATGATTTGGTCAAAACATCAGCTGGCATGTCGTTCGTATTTAGATAAACAACATTTATATCTCCTTTTTCGTAAATTTCGCGCACAAAGTGATGACGAACATCAATATGCTTTGTTCGTGCATGAAACACTGGGTTCCGCACTAGCTTTTGTGCAGACTGATTATCACTGAACACTATTGTCGGATCACAAACACATGAAGGGGATAATTCACTAAAAAATCTTCTTAGATGGACCACTTCTTTCGATGTTTCTGACAGTGCCATGTATTCAGCTTCAGTTGTTGACAAGGCCACTGTTCGCTGCTTTCTTGCTTCCCATGTAATGGCACCACCAGCGTACTTGCAGATGAATCCGGTGAAACTTCTTCTATCGGAAGTGCAGGAAGCAAAATTTGCGTCAGCATATGCAGTGAGGGGTTCACCCGTCTTTTTGAATTCGATGCCTTGATCCCTGGTGAGTTTCAGGTATCTGAGGATTCTCTTCGCTGCTTGCCAATGGAGCTTTCCAGGATTGTTGTTGAATTGGCTGAGGAAGTTGACACTGTGGGTGATGTCAGGTCTGGTAGCTACTGAGAGGTACATCAGTGATCCGATCAGGGACTGGTAAGGGATGTCTTTCATCTCAGATCTTTCAGCGTCGGTCTTTGGGCTCATGTCAGCTGTCAGTCTTTGATTTGGGTCCAATGGTGTAGACACTGTCTTCGCATCTTCCATGTTGAACTTTCTAAGCAGGTCATCAATGTATTTTGTCTGTGTCATCTTCAATTTTCCTTGGTCTTGTGAAAATTCAATTCCTAGGCAATAATGTAGACGTCCCAAATCTTTCATTTTAAATGATGAAGCTAGCTTATCCCGTATGGAGTGATAGCTTTTTTCTGAATCGGTGAAACACAACAAATCATCTACGAAGACACACACAATGATTTCTTGAGTGGCAGTATTTAATTTATAAATGCAAGGGTCTGATTGAAGAGCACTGAAACCAAGCGAGTTAAGCTTTTCATGTAATTTCTTGTACCACTGTCGGCCTGATTGCTTTAGCCCATAAAGCGATCTATTCAACAGGCAAACTTTATTTGGTTCTTCAAAACCTTCAGGTAGCTCCATGTAGACGGTTTCTTCAATGTCGCCGTTGATATATGCTGTTACAAAATCCAGTTGATATGCTTTCAGATTATTTTCGACTGCATAAGATATTACAGCACGAATTGAAGATAGCCGAGAGACCGGGGAATAGCTGTCTTGATAATCACCTGGCTTTTGGAAACAGCCCTTGGCGACAAGTCGGGCCTTCAACTTGTCCACCGTGCCATCTTGTTTAAACTTTGTCTTCAATACCCATTTGGATGGGATTATTTTTTCATTCTTTGGTCTTTCTACGAGCTTCCAAGCTTCTTGTTGTTGAAGTGAGTGATATTCTTCCTCCATGGCTGCGATCCAGTCATCCTTTTGTTTACTTTGTACGGCTTCGGCGAAGCTGGGGGATGTCAACACAACTTCTCCGCTCCTGCTCGCCGGCGATGTAAACATGGCGCTATTGGCGGTCGCCAACTTGGCGTAGTGATACAGCTTCCTTGGTCGCCCTGGGTTCATCGTCCTCTCTTTCTGTGGGCGCCCGGCAACCCTTCGGAGTTTGGCTTCGCCATCCGGTTCTGGTTTCTCCTCCTCTCCTGAAGTGACGTCGTCGTCGCCAAGGGACTGCTCATCTCTCATTGGTTGATGGGCGGTTGGCGGCGGGGACATGGTCTCAGGATTGGGTTCTCCGTGAGTGTCGGCTGCTGGATCTGGATCTTCGATGGGGAAATCGTACCATTGCTCATCTTCTTCTAAAGTTGGATTCATTTCTTCAATGAACTTAGCATCTCGGCTTACGATGACAGTTCTTGTTTTGGGATCGAAAAAACGATAGGCTTTCGCTTCGTCGGAGTATCCAATAAAGATTACTTCATGTGATCTTGGTTCAAATTTGGATTTTTTGGGTTTGTTTAACACAAATGCTTTTTGTCCGAAAATTTTGAAGTAAGATGCTGATGGCTTTCTGTCGAAGAATAGTTCGTATGGGGTCTTGTTTTCGGCTACGCCTTTGGTTGGACATCGATTTCTGATGTGAGCGCTGGTTCGAACGGCTTCGGCCCAAAAACTTGAATCAAGGTTTGCTTGGGAGAGTAGACATCTCGCTGTGGAGCAAAAAATCTTGTTCTTGACCTCTGCAACTCCGTTTTGTTGTGGACTGTAAGGAGCAGATTTTTCTCGGCGTATACCTTCTTGGCTTAAGAATTGGTCGAATTCTTTACCCACGTACTCTAGGCCGTTGTCTGTTCGTAAAACCTTGATCTTCTGACCCGTACGATTTTCATTGCAGGCTTTATACCTTAGAAATGCATCTTTTGCTTCATCTTTGTTCTTTAGGAAGAATATTTCGGTGTACCTTGATTTGTCATCGATGAATGTCACAAAATATCGCGATCCGCCAAGTGAGGGAATCTTCATAGGACCACACAAGTCCGAATGTACAAGTTCGAGGATATCTTTTGCAACAAATTTAGACTTTTTCGGATAAGGGGTGGCACATTGCTTACTTTGAATGCAGATTTTGCAGTCCTTAATCGAGTCATTGTTGTTTTTGAAAGATAGTCCTTTTATCATATTTTGTGATTGTAACTTCTTCAGATCGTTGATGTTTAGGTGTCCGAATTTTTGATGCCAGATTTCTAATTCGGTGACGACAGCTGCCCTTTCTTCGATTGGTTCGACAAAATAAAGATTTCCTTTTCTTTCAGCTCGGAGCAATGTAGAACCATCTTCTGAAAGTACTTTAGCTTCGTGAGCGTCGAATACTACTATTCGGTTGTCACGGGTACACTTGGAAGTTGACAGCAGGTTTGTTTTGAGTTCAGGAACGCATAGGACATTTTCTAGCTTCAATATCCTTGTACCATATTCTTCATCTGGAACAGTTATTCTGACGGATCCTTTACCCGTTATTTTAGCTGGTTTGTCGTCTGCTAACGTTATATAAGAGTCCACTTGTGATGAAAATTCGGAAAACATTGAGTTATCGAAAATCATGTGACTCGACGCCCCGCTGTCTAGGATGAATTTGTTACTTCGCCCGGAGCATACAGCGGCGACTGCCTCTTCTGGCGGGGAATTCCCTTTTTCTTGCTCCTTCGTTGCCATGGCGACGGCAGGTGTTGAGCTTTCCTTTTGATTGGGATAGTTCTTTTTATTCATTTCTCGCTGGCGTTTATAGCAGACGTCATATTTATGACCCTTTTTCGAGCAATAAGAACACATGATGTTTTTATTTTGCTGTTTTTTATCATTCTGTTTTTGATTCCAAGTGGATTTCGAATGCGAGTTGAATCTTTTTGAAGATAAATAGGCGTTCGGGATATCTTGTTGACTTTCCCCGCCGCGTCGGGATTCCGATTCTTCTAAGATTTTGATTTTTAGTGCGTCGGGAGCTGGGAGAGTGTCTCTGGACTCGATCGCGCACCGGAAGTTTTCGAAACTGTCTGGAATGCTGTACAGCAAAAGTATAGAAAGTAGGTCGTCGACGATTGATATATCCATTTCTTGTAGTTTATCGACCGTCACGAAGAAGCTGTTTATGTGGTCGGACATATTTTCTGACGAAGACATCTTCTTAAACAGAAGTTGTTTCAAGAGCGTCGCTTTCTTCGCAGGACCTTTCGATGAGTAAACATCTTTAAGTTTATCCCAGGCTTCTTTGGAAGTGGAGCACTGCTTTATATGACACAATTCGCTCGGGCACATGGACAGGATAATGTCGGCTCTGGCCTTTTGGTCGTCGGAAATCCATTTGGCGATCTTCTCGGCATCGGTTTCCGGTTTTGGTTCCGCTCCAGTAACAAAGTTCCAATGATCGTTTTTAACCAGGATGGCCTCGATTTGTAGTTTCCAAGTATCGTAATTGTCCTTTCCAAGTTTTTGGATGTTTGACTGATTCGATGACATCTTCTATTCGTTGAAGACAGGAAACGGGGGAAAAGTTCGAGAAGCCGGCCTTTCGTTATACAAAGTCTCTAAGCCTCGTGTTAGGCCTCGTACGTCACCGCGCAGTGGTTAGACTTGCTGGTCCCATGACCTTTGATGGGATTTAGTAGCAGATAGCAACGTGTAGATTGAGAAAGACTTTTATTTAACATCATTAGAACAATCAATTTAAGTTATGGAATTAATAATGAAGTTTAGGGCGATTTACTGGACCAACGGTCCCGTATTAGGGATAGGTTACTAGCGTGGCTCTTCTTAGAGAGCAGGATTCAAAAGAGTGAGTAAGACTGTTCGCTTCGAACGAAGCGCAGTTCAGTTTGGCGGAGGGATACTTAGGAGAGTTCACTTCACAGTCAGGGGACAGGCAAGTTATTGGTGATACTCCATCAGTTATAGTAAGGAAACACTTGCGATTAGAAATCAAAAAAGTGAACACTAAAACACAAAAACAATTAGAAAACGAAAATGCCAACTGGCAATGACTGGCCTTATTGGCCTTGTCAAAGAAAAAAGAACACAATACCTATACTTTTCTTCAGACAAATTTCAAACAATTAATTTGTCTATACCCGATCTAAGGCGGGCTATCTTCTTTTGCCTTAGGAATTCCGCGCACGTGTGGTGCCCGGATTTATGGAAAGTGGGGTCTGACCTGCCCGTTTTCTGGTTCATCTCCGTGCAATTTAGGCATTTGGGGGAACATATTTATAAAACAAAAAAGTATATAACGAAATTATGAATGTTTTTATTCAATTTATGTATTCTTGAACTAAAGAACTGATGTGCCGGTATACATTTGAATATGTTTAACCCTTTCACTCCCAAAAATTTACTACACTACAGAAACTTCTGGTATTCACACAATAAGCTTAATTTAGGTCAAATATACGAATCCCATAAGAAAAAAAATCCATTTAAATTTTTTATATGGTTTTTGAAACAATGCCAAAAATTTTTAACTGTGGAAAACAACAAAATAAAAAATATATATTACCTAAAAACACTTCGAGTTATATATTTTAAGGTATCTGACCATATTATTTAAAGAAATTTAGTAATTATTTTAACCGAAATAGTTTAAATTGTGTTTTAAATATGTGGAGCTGAAGTGAACTTATCAAAAATTAGGTTAAACGCTTGTTGACTATTTTCTGAATAAAAAAAATAGTAGTTCTGAATTCTATTGAGATTAATGTAAAATATTGTTTAATGTACAAAGTGTGAAGAATCGAATGATGTGTGTTTGGATGTCATAACGGGACATAAACATTTTGAAAAAAATATTGCAAGTGATGATTCCAAATGGCATCACTGGGACTGAAAGGGTGAAGGCTCTCCTATACAGATGGAATTCAATTAAACTCAATGAAAAAATTTAACTGCATGTCGAAGTGAGAATTATTGCTCATTCAACGAGTTGCATAGGCAAAATTAATGTTCATCTATCAAACGTTGTCTGCATGTAAATATTTTCTCGAAATATAAATGTTACATTATTTGTATATAAATACTCGTCAAATAATAACTTGTATAGCATATTAAGTCTGATGAGCGTTTAATATCGATACGTTAGTACAGCATTTAAATAACCACGAAATTGGGTCTTTCCTTTAATGGTGATGAAAGACAAATACAACCGTGAGGAGCTATGTCAAGGCTCTTCTAACAATTAGTGGAGAAATGTGGGGAATAAGTGGGGAAATGTGGGGAATTAGTGGGGAAATGTGGGGAATTAGTGGGGAAATGTGCCTATGTTTGTCCTACATCATGAGTTATACTCAACTTCATTGAAAATTAGGTGAAATTATTCCTTTTCTGCATGAAATGAAAGATTTCTTGAAGGTTCTTTTTGAATAGAACTTATAGCATGTTTTGGTGTTATACTCAAATTTAAATAAGAAGGTAAATTTTAATTTAAACCCACATTTTTATCACAGACTATTTTTACTATACAATTGAATTTTTTCGCTTGAATTCACATTTTTATCAAAAGCTTAAGACTTCAAAGTAACATCAAACTCTCTTAATCATTTTTGATCTAAAAATAGTTATAGAAAATGAATTTTTATTATTGAAAAATAAACATAAGACAAATTTAATTTAACTATATGTCTTACTTATACACTGGTGGTCAATTGCTAAGGACGATACGACTTTTTCAATATAACTTTGCACAAAAGCTTTCCAAATCTACACATTTAATACCGTAAGATTCCCAATAAGTAAGGACATGAGTAATAACAGCAACACTTACTAAAAGAGAAATCAGAAAGAGAGAAGACTTACTAAAAGAGAAATCAAAAGAATAATCAGGGGTAAAAAGAAGCTTTATTGAAAGAGAAATGGAATTACATTCCATGCATCTCCTAGGTTGAGATGAATTTTGGGATTTTCAATTACGACAATTTTACGAGTACGCCATGAATATCGATAATCCAGAAAAACATCAAATCTACGACATAGTTTTAACCTTAAAAGCCGGGTCCATTGAAAGCTGATAATTAAATGTGAGAAACGTCTATGTCGATTCTATGTCGTACAAGTGTCGTCTTGTTAACCATTTTAATGAATATTTACCGATATTGGCTTCTGGAGCCGTATGTATCATCGTATCCACAATATATCATGTTTAATGAATTTCCTCCATCATCGATGATCCGTTTTTGCATGGTCTTTTTTAGGCCGCAGCTGTGTCGAAGTTTTAATGTTTTACAGGATTATCGATATTCATGGCACACTCATGAAATTATCGTAAGTGAAAGTCCAAAATTCATCTCCACCATGGAGATGCATGGAATGGAATTCCATTTCTCTTTCAATAAAGCTTTTTTAATCCCTCTGATTTCTCTTTTTTAAGTACTTTTACTTTTGTAAGTTTTGCTTGTATTACTCATGTCCTTACGGATTGGGATCTTACGATATTAAATGTTTCTATTTGGAAAGCTCTTGTACAAAGTTATGTTGAAAAAACCGCCTCGTCCTTAGCACTTGGCCATCAGTGTAATTATGATTTACTTTATGTAGTTATTTAATAATTCACTTATATGCAAAACAAAGTCAAAAATTTCGACTAAATTATGCCTAATTCTCAATTAAAGTACATTTTATTAAATCTTTCTTCGACTAAAAGTGAAATTTCGAGAAATAAGCAAATGGGAAAAAGTATGGACAGATTTATATTTCTGCAGCTTGTCGTTTTAAAATATCCCAAAAAAGTTCAACACCGAAAACCATAAATATTTATATTACCATATCATCAGCAGGTTTTAAAATAACTAAACAATTTCTTTACGAATAAGTAAATACCTCAAAAACATGAATATGAAATAGTTATATTCAAGCAATATCGTTTGCCTTCCTTTGTTTTTAAAAACTTTGTGAATATCGAGAATTTCATACTGCAACTATTTTCCTTCTTGGTTTTAATCTTCATATTCGAATTTTCCGTCAAATCCTTATGTTCTAATTCAATGTTTATATTTTTACTTCTAATTGGCCAGTCCGAGGCCGAGTGGTTAAGGCATCTGACTCAGGATTCAGCCTTCTCAGCAGTGCGGGGGTTTGAATCCCACCTACTGCCAGTCATCCAATAAATCGGATATCTGCACTGGGAATGAGTATAAAATCCAACTCGTGACGGATGGGCATGAGTACACTGGGACAGACGTGCTCGTTAAATCTGTGGAGTCTAAAGTCCCGACGGCGTCAGTGTACGATGTCGCTCGAAGTTCCGATAGGTGCCCGCTCAAGTGTCAACCTCGTCACTTGACCTGATTTCTAAATTACGAGGCGTTATTAGTGGTGTTAAAGCTCGTAATGGAGGCTAGAAATACACTCTTAAAACGAACGAGCGATTTTAACTCAATCTGATTAATTTTCACTCCTCCAGTCTGTAAAATGCACTTCTCCTTTTGCAGTGGATCCTTTCTGTGTTAAACCTCTGACAGGATCACTCCAAACGAGTCATTTTAACTCAGTCTGAGTTAATGTTCATTCCTTTCCAGTGTCGAAAATGCACTTCTCCAACTGGAGTGGATTTCACTCTTTTGTTTTAAGAGTGCAGGCAGCCGGAAACGATTACACTACTACTACTTCTAATTCACTGTTAAACTTCAGGATTTAATATGCGTTTAGATTCTAATTCTTCAACCACATCTTTTAGCTTGACGATCCACTGGTTTCATTATATTTACTAGCAGATGAAATAAAATTTTACAACCAACCTTTACAGCGTTTGTCACATTCTTTCTTTTTTTCGTATCGATTTTTGTTTCCTTTGCAGCCTCCATACACAAACTTTCGACATTTTTCAGTTTGGGCATCGTAGTACCATCTCTTAAAGCTGCCATCGCACGATCCAGAGTCTTGTTCAGCCAAACAAAATTCGTCCAATCCTAAAATTATAACATTCACGTGTGTCATTTAAATGAATTTTTTTAATGAAACTTTACGCGATTCCCTTTCACGTGTAAATAAAAATAGTAAATCTATAATAATAAAAGAAAGAGTCTGTCTGTGTGTATGTCTGTGGGTTGTGAAAGACCTACTTACACTACCCTAAGAAATTCGAAATTTTTAACATAGGTTCCCCTCAATACCTACATGTGCACCTGAGGCTTAGTTTTTTTTTCATATTTGTTCTATTTTTAAGGAAAATTCAAATTTTCTGAAAAAAAGTACACCACTTTCGCTCAAGTATGATTTTTTTTCCTTCTTGTCGCCATCGGCTGAAAAAATTAAAATGAACTTTTAAGAAAATAATTAAAATTGAGGTTATTTTATACAGTTTGGTTATAAAATAACGCTAGCTATTCGAAGTGGTCTGTAGCTTGAATGAATAACCCAAATGCATCAAAAATTGAGACACTTACTAATCAAGAAGGGGGGAAAAGAATGGAATCATAAAAAAGACAGAATCCTAAAAAATAACCATGAAAATGAATAATCATAAGAAAACGAACTCGTCTCTTGACCAGAATATAAATTACGAGGCGTCGTCAATTATGGCCAATTACGGCCAGCACAGCTAATTACGCTTCGTAATTTAGAACCCTGGTCAAGAGACGAGTTTGATTTTTATGATTCCATTCTCTTCCCCCTTTCTTGATTAGTAAGTGTCTCAAAGTTTTTTGCATTTGGTTTATTCATTAAAGCTACAGACCACTCCGAATAGCGAGCGTTATTTTATTACCACCCTGTATATTCTGCTGTCATTACCTTCAGGAACTAAATGAGTATTGGCACACATGTTCCCCAGAACTGATAGCCATTTTTGTTGCACCATCTAGGCGACTGTCGCTAGCAATTTTGACTCCCAGATTACACTGAAACTGAGCTCTCTGCGGATGCTAAAGTATGCCGAGATTTAATTTTGCCGAGAGAACCCAAGCCAAATGGGCCCTCTAGGGATTTTTTGCATGCCACCTAGTCATGCGTGCCCAGGATTTTACCATCCAGAAAATCCGACGACTCAGGCGGGGCTCGAACCCCCGATCTTGGGCTTACGGGGCGGACACGCTTAACCTCTCAGCCGCTGAGCCGCTGCTTAGAAAAAAAAGCCATCTTAGTTAAAATGTAGAAACTTTCTGACTTTTAAGAGATGGGATGAAAGCTTTCAAAATATTATTTAACCAGTTGACAATTTTATGAATGCAAGTGTTCAGATATTATATGTACAGTACATTATGTAGGATTAATTTGTGTTAGTTTTATTTGAGTACTAGCTGTTATACCCGACGTTGCACGGGTACAGGTGAAAAAATAATTTTATAGTCAATTTAACTATTTTTTCTTTCATTCGAGTTACATAAGATATGAAGATTACCCAGTAATTTTTTCCATTTAATTACCCATCTTGGATATAGTAATAATTAATATTAATTTCAAAAATACCTTTGATAAGAAGCTCAAATTAAAGAGAATACATATTTAAGTAAAAAAATAATGAGTAAGAATTAAAAATAAGCTACTCCAGCAAACAGCAAACGATTTGCATTTTTTTAATAAGTTTATTTGCTTTTTAATAAGCTTATGTTGCTGATACACTCGTTATTAAAGTACAAAATCCCGCTACTTATATTACATTAAAAATTCAAAATTTAAAAAATGCTATAAAATTAACAGATAATGTCGTAGTAATTTCCCGAATAAACACATTTTAGCTCATTTGGCGTGCTTGAAAAATTTGGCGAGGAAAATATATAGCTACCATTACACCCATTCAGCTCTAGCGCAAAGACCATCGCACAACCAACCAGCTATTTAAAAAAAATGCTCTTTTGCACGTTCTTTGTAATAATTTGGCGAGTTTGGCAAAGTAATTGGCGAAAGAAGGAAGACATGAAACCCTAATATGCATCTGTAGTGCAACGGTCTTCAAAAAAAACCCAACATAATTCAGTAAAAGCTTAACTATACTTTTAAAAAGTTCATAATTAAAATCATATATACACAATAAAATAATAGAATGGAGACTGGTAGGATTACGTAACTTGAAACATATCCAACTATTTCTTTAAATTATTAATTTTGTTTCTGAAGGCAATGAACAAATATTAAATAAGTTAAACATTTTCAATTTCAATTGTTTCCTAAACAATTTTATTTAAATCTTTCTGCCTGATGGCATCACGAAAGAGAAAAAATGATCGGATTTGAGCGAAAGTGGTGTATTTTTTTCCCTTAAAACGTTCGAAAACGATAGAAGGAATGGTCCGATTCGAAAAATTCTTAGCCTATGCTTGTTCTGGAGATGAGATGAATTTCTGTGCCAAATTTCGTGTCAATCTGTTGCGTGGTTCTTAAGTTTTTGCGTCCTATACAAACAAACAAACAAACAGAAGTCGCCTTTTATGTATATAGATTTCTATCACTAAGGACTTGTGTGTTTATTTTTTTTATTATAAATGTAAATTTTAATTTTTAAATAAAATAATTAGTTTAAAAAAAGTTGTTTTAAATTATTAAATTTAAATGTGTCTGAAACTTTATAGCGTATCACGAATGGCTGAAATGGGGGGGAAGGAATTAACATTGATAATAAATTCTATAGGTTGCCTCGACAATAACAATATTCAGGAAAATACTATTGAGCTGTACCTCTGCTGGGGCACTGTTCTGGCAGGACGCATTTTCCTTCGGCATTCCTTACGTATCCCTTCTGGCACTGACATCCGATGACGCCCTGGAGAGTGCAAATCTTGGGTGGGTTGTCGATGTTGTCGCAAGTCAAGGGGCAGGCAGTTCCGTAGGTGAATTCCTCGTTTTCTACGCATACAGCTGTTAGGGCAAAATAAAATTAAAACTAAATATTAATAAAAAAATAAAACTAAATAATAATAAAAATAAAACTAAATAATAATAATAAAACTAAATAATAAAAATAATAAAACTAAATAATAAAAATAATAAAACTAAATAATAATAATAATGTAAATAAAATTAATTGTAAATTTTAATTTTTAGATAAAATAATTAGTTTAAAAAAGTAATTTTAAATTATAAAATTCAAATGTGTCTGAAACTTTATAGCGTATCACGGAATAGGTGAAATGGGGGGGGGGGGGGGGAATGAACATTGATAACAAATTCTATAGGTTGCTTCGACAATAACAATATTCAGGAAAATACTATTGAGCTGTACCTCTGCTGGGGCACTGTCCTGGCAGGACGCATTTTCCTTCGGCATTCCTTACGTATCCCTTCTGGCACTGACATCCGATGACGCCCTGGAGAGTGCAAATCTTGGGTGGGTTGTCAATGTTGTCGCAAGTCAAGGGACAGGCAATTCCGTAGGTGAATTCCTCGTTTTCTCCGCATACAGCTGTTAGGGCAAAATGAAATTAAAACCATTGAACCAAAAAAAATAATGATTTTTTTAAAAAACCAAAATGCATACAAACTTAGTTTTTAGATTGCACCCTCCAAAACTTTTTTTGTATCATTACTTTCACACTTTTAGTTCGGTGCAGAAACTGAGTTTTGAGAAAATGTGAAAGAATAAAAAATGTTTTGAGAAAGAAAATTCGTTTAAAATTTTTTACATGCAAGGTATCAGATATTATATGTACATTGGCATTCAATAAACGCCAAAGTAAAAGAAAAAGTTGATAGTGACAAAGTTCCAATATAATGACGTTTACTGACTTTCAAAATAAGCCAGATTATCTACTTTATGTGTATTAATACAAACACCTCAACAACGTCAACATTGCATCATACACGGTTTTCTTTCTTTCAGTGGCAGAATGGGACTTCTGAAAATCTAGTTAAGGGGACGCATTACCAAAAAATTTAAATCCAGTATTTTTATCGCTAGCGTTCAAATAAAACTATTTTTACTAAGAACTAACATTCAATAAGCATAATATTGAAACGTAAGTTTTTTCAAAATATTAAAAATAATAACGATTTTTCAAAATACTACTCCTCCTACAATTTAAGGAATTTTTTAATGGATTTTTTTTTCAAAATGTTCCCACAATATCTATTAATAAAAGTTGGTATGGATATTGAGCTACCAGTTAAACAAAAATACTTATGCAGATTTATGTAAATAGCCAAAAAATAAGATTTTTTTCTAAATTTTCAACTTCATCTATTCAACTATTTAAAAAAAATTCTAATCACACTAGACCTTATCCCATACCAACTTTTGTTTATGGTATACTCCTTAATACAAGAAAAAAATTGGAGCTCTGCATTTATTAACTTAAAAGCCTTAGGCTTTAACCATTCATAAGCTAAAAAAATTATTATTTAAAAATCAACAGAAAATTTCAAAAACAATTTTGCAAAACCACCATATTATTTTCAATAAACCTCTATCATTATAAATGATTCTCTTTTTTTTTGCAATATCTTTATATCACAGAGTTTTAGCATGTTTAATTATTTTCCGGGCAGCCCTAAATTTTAGGTAATGTGTCCCCTTAAAGCTATCAAATGTGCTTATGTGCTTTACCATTTGCAGCAGAAGCAGCACAGCTGTCGTGGCATGCAGCAAGGGTCTCGAAGTTGTTTTCGTTTCCTCCGCATCCGCCGTAGATGAACTGCTCGCACTTGCCGCTGGCCTTGTTGAAGAAATACCTGGGGAAGTATCCCCTGCAAAATCCGGATTCGGCTTCGAGCTCGCACAAGCTTGAGGAAAAGGCTGAATAAAATGAATTTTTTTTAAATTTACTTTATTAAATAAGAAAGAATTTGCTGAAGTTCTGTTTATTTTAAGAGTGGATTTAATAGTAAGCTGACTTTCAATTTAACTGATTTGTGAATATGATAATATACTTTTACATGATAAAAACATTCATGTGAGGTTAACTTTTAAAAAATGTTCATGAAACTTATAATATTGCTGCATTGAATTTTGGATGTGTGCAAATATAGTATAAATGTAAAATGCATAAAGGCATTGGCCGTAATTAGATTTATCTTTTCGATCTTTATAATACGATCCCCAAAATTGTAAAAGTAAAGAAAAATAGTTCCTATAACTTGAAAGAGACTAGATCTTCCTAATTAAATTTTTTGTATGTCTTATAGTATTAAATTCAATTAACTACTTAAATCTTAACTTACTTAAAGAATAACAAATTATTTCCAAATAAATTGTTAATCCAAATTATATAGTCATACTTTCTGTTGCAAAGAAAATATAAAGCTATACTTATCGCTATCACATCACTTAATAATCCTAATAAAACTAATCTATAATAATAAAAGAAAGTGTCTGTATGTCTGTGGGGGGATCGCAAAAGATCTACTTAGACTGCTCAAAAAAATTTAAAAAATTTTAATACAGATTCCTTTTATTACCAACGTGTGCACCTGAGGCTTAGTTTTTTTTAATATTTGTTCTATTTTTAAAGAAAATTTGAATTTTCTGAAAAAAGTACACCACTTTCGCTCAAATTGGACATTTTTTTCCTTTCATGTTGCCATTTTCAGAAAAAATTTTAATGAAATTTTACGAAAATATTTAAAATTCCGACCAGTATTCATTCTATGATTTTATTATTTGTTTATTTGATAATTTCTTCGTTGATTGCTCTATTGATTGCATGTATGAGTATGAGTATTTAAGCAATAAATGCATAGTTAAGCTATTACCAACTATAGGTTGATCAAGGTCAACGCACTTGAGCTACATATTACGGTTTTATGCCTTCATTTTTTGCCAAACTCGCCAAGTTATTACAAAAAAAATGAGCCAAATAAGCAAAAAAGATTAAAAAAAAATAATTTAACTGCTTGGTTGTTCGAAGATCATCGCATTAGAGCTGAATGGGTGTGTTTGCAGCTATATCTTTTATTCGCCAAATGTGTAACGGGACTCTATACTCGAGCGGGAACAATTAGCTTTTTGTCCTATAACGGATTAAATGATACATATACCAGGATTGATTTGAATTTTTTTTAGTCCGTGCGAAGAACGGATATTTATTTGCTAGTCTTCTATAAAAAAATACCGCTATTTTTTTAAGTTGTAAAAAAGATATCGTAAAACATACTATATTTCAATATGATATCATAAATGTTTTCGAAGCTTTAAACTATAAATTTGAACACAAAAGTATATGTCAAAGCGAAACATATTTTGATTTTTTTAGTGCTATGCTGGTTTTTAAATTGAACATAATTTTTAATTAATATGTAATTTATTAAAAATTAGTAAATTTTTCGATGATACCTTATATTGTACCAAAAATACGGTTTTCATTTATAGACAGTAGCTATCCATACTCGTCATTAATAAAAACTATATTTTTATTATTTTTCAATACATTTTCCATTTGCGCGAGTGATTATTTAAAATAGAAAACACAGTAAATCAAAAGAGGGAATGAATTTCAGAAAATACATTAACATAATACAAAACAAAAAATACATTACAAACATACATTATAAATTAACAAAAAATTTCAATCTAGAGAGAACTGCTCCATTCAACAACGAATCCCTGATTTTTGTTCAGTTTTTCGAGGCGAGCTTATAGCAATCGACAGAGGAACTAGAGACAATCATGAGTGAAAGGAACTATGGAAATATTTGGATTCTATCGGACAGCCGCAGTTCGATTCAACATCTAAAAAATTGGGCTCTCATTAGAGATAAAACGAGTTTTTTTTTATCTTGCAAGAAGTTGTCCACCTTTCCCAACAGCATGATGTCCACTTCCAATGGATCCCATCCCATATTGGCATCCAAAGTAATGAATTTTCAGACAATCTGGCAAATAATTGACTAGGCAACTCAGTCCCCACCACCTCAGAGCTCACATACTTTGAATTACTCGCAAGGCAAAAGGATAAAATTTAGTTTTAGATTTTATTAATGTCAGCGGATTTATTGACCGTCAGACCAGGTGGGAATTAGTAACAACAACAACAAAAATTCTATTTTAAAGCTTTATTTTGACTTTCAAATCAATCATTCAACTACTCGTAGAAAAGTTATGCTTCAGCGATCTAAATTCAATGCGAGATACTTTCTTTTTCACACATTTTAATTCCGCAAATTTCAACAAATTATGCTATTTATCCACCTACAAAAAATATCATTGAATCACTAAATGAAAAATGATCCCACGTCCTCTGCAACATTTCCTTCCACTCCTCGTCTCTCGTAAAGATAGTAAAAGTGAAAGCGTGGTTGTAAAATTCTGAATGAACTTGACTACTTTTTACAATTAGCAATTCACCGCAGCAATCAGTGAACTTGACTACTTTTTACTATCAGCAATTAAATTTGAAAATTTTTAATGTATACGTATACCTCCAAAAATCTCTTTAGCAGCGCATTCTTCTGGTTTAACACATCGATCGTCTTTGTTGAGCACGTATCCCTCATCACAGTGACATCCGAGCACACATTTCTTGCCGCATATTCCAGGAGGTTTCTCGTAGTTGTCACAGGTCAGGGGGCACAGCGTACCACACTCGTTAAAAGTCTCATGTGGGCCACATCCGTCTATTTGTGAAAAGTACCAAAAGACAATGATAATTGTTTTTCAGATTAGAGTTGCATATTAAAAGAGTATATAACTTTAGAAGAAGTTCCTATTTCGAAAATAATATGCATCAATTAAAAAAATATGCATAAAATAATAAACATGCATCAAACATGGTTTGGCCATGTTTCTTAATTTATAAAATAATATACCCTAATTCACAAGACTTGGAGATTTTGTTTCTCACAAATTTTAACAATTTTGAAACAATTGTAATTTCGGTATTAGTTGTAAAGCATATATGATACTCATATTTCAACATTGCAGATTTAGAATAATTGTATTCTTATTAATATTAATTAATATTGATAATATTATTTACAAGGTTCGAGTGCTAAAAAGTAAATCTTAGTCTTCAATCTTCCCATTTTAAACTATTCTACAGTGGAATAGAGTTTTTTCACTGTCAGAAAACAATGTATATTTTCGTACATATTCATAGAAAAATACTTAAAATGTGTAAGTAAGCTACAGGGCTGTTCACACATTTTTAGACGATATATATTGTACTCACAAAACTAAATTAAATAAAAATTTTGTGTTTTAAATGTTCTATTTGATAGCCCTTATTCTGAACTATCTTTCTACACCGTAATTTCCAGGATAATAATGCCTTTTGAAGTGTTGGAAGAGGTATTCTATCACATACCTCCTGAACAGCTTTCCAGAGTCATGTAAGGGTTGTGGGGCGACGTCTGGATAATGCAGATTTTAGATGTCCAAAAGTACAAAAATCCATTGGTGATACATCGGGAGATTTAGTAGGGATATCTGTGAAGGGTACGGCCTTGATACCGTTTTTTTGTTCCATTTATTTTAGAAATTTTACTGTGGATTTTGACGTGTGACTGCCAGCTTTGTCGTGATGGAGTTTCACAGATTGATGGCACTGTGGGTAAAGCGATGGTATTTCATTCAGAAAAATTGGTGATAAAATATGTTCCTGATAGTATTTGGAGTTAATCTAGACATTTTTTTAAAACCCTCCTTATTTTTAACTTGCCATTATATGAAAAACCAGCAACAATCATGAATCCCTCAGAAAAACTTTCTTTCGATTCTTTGAACCATGTATTTAAATTTTTTTCTCCTCTTTTATGATAACAAATGGCTCTTTTTTTGCCGCAATCATTTAAATACACCCATGATTCAACTATTGTGACAATTCTTTCCCACTTTTCTTTGTGGATAAGTGTTTCTCATACAGATTTCTGCAGCGTGTCCTGCGTTCAGCGATATGTTTTAGAGAAAGACGATGCACATTGGGTTTTTTCGCTTTCTTAAGACTTAAATCAGTGTTTATCATTTTGTTTAGAGTGGACACAGAGCTTTTAATTATTTTGCAACTGTCCTTTAACTAGGGGGATTTTCTTTTAACATTAAACAACGTACCTTTGCAATAGTCGAAGATATCCGTTTTTTTCTTGGGTACTTGTTTGGAAATTTTGTCAAACTTGAGGCTCCAATTTGACGTTTTTTCCTTTCTTGTTTACGATATTACCTATCGACGCTTTAGATATCACAAAACTATGACTCTCACATCGTTTTTGGATAACGGAATAGGAATGCTTCTCTTCGGAAAGTGCATAAATATAGCCTTCGAACCGCTGCTTCATTAAAAACGCCATATTGAATAAAAATAAAATTTTCTAGCCGCAGATGATAATTTTGACTTTTAAAAACATAATACAATTTCAATTATTTCTTTTGAAGCAATCGATTTTTTATTGCGGCCAAACAAAATCGTCTAAAAAATGTGCGAACAGCCTCTGTATTAGTTAATCATTAAAAAAATGCAAAAACGTGTTGTGGTTCCACTTTTCCCTCCTGATTATTTGTATTCTAAACTTTAATAAACGCGTAAATGTAGTCTACATAATATCTCACTTATAAATTTAGGATGAATATGCACTGTCTTTGTCTTTAGGGGAGAGTGGGGGCTATTGGGACAATGGCCCTAAGGCTGGGAAAAATATACTTTTTTGCAAATTTTTCTACACTACAGTATTGTAACAGTTACACTTCACATTTTAACAACCAAAGATCAGCAATTAAACGCATGTGCTGATGAGGAGAGAAGAATTGTTGTTTTGGAGAATTGAAAGTTAATTAAAAGTGTACCGTGTTTTTCAACTTTGAAGTATTAAATAAAAACTTTATATGAACTAAAATACAGTTTTAGATAGAGGAAATATCCTAGATTAAGATAGTATATGTCAAATACTGTGGTGAAGTACAAGTGCTTCTGTGTTGGGTCATTTATAAAAAACAACTCTGTGGGGTCTAATGGGACAGGAACAGTGGGGTCTAATGGGACACGAATAAACCTAGCTTTGCATGCTTCTCTCGAAGAATCTATATAAATCTCTTATATCTTATTCAGTCAAGTTGCCAAAAACTTTTTTAAACTTTAATTTTAAACTTTTTGAACTTTTTTCACCGTATATTAAGTGAAAGTTCAAGTAGCTTTATTAGTGACATACTTCCACCTGAAATTTTATTAAGGGGGTATGGGACACAAAATCCTCAAAAAAATCAAAAAAATTATTATTATCATAAAAAATAACACAAATATTTTAGAATAATTTAAAACAAAAATTTTATTTATATCTGCAGTAGAACGTGAGATGTGTAGTTTTTTATGTCATGACATCTTTGTTGGCCAACCACGTTTATAATCTTTGCTTCCTCGTAATATTAGATAGGAATAACGTTATCGAATCCTTAGTTGGTCGGTCGGTTTGGAGTGCTTTAGTAAGGAAAGTGATAAACTTCAAAGCTGTTTTTCTCCTTGATCGTGTTTTCGATGATTTTTTGACTTTAAATTGATATAACTCAAAATCTACTGCCCATAGAGTGTCAAAATTTTTTACTCATATTTTTCAAACATATATCTTTAATTTGTCTTTAGGGATTAGTTGTAAATAGTTTATTTTTTTATTTATTAATTTTAATAAAAAAGTGAACCTGTGAAATTATTAAAAAAAACTTCAATAATTTTTTAAAAAAAAACTATGGCAAATATGAAAAATCGGTAAAGACAGTTTGTTAAATACATTTTTCCGTTTATAAAAATGCTAAATATTTGTTTGCCAATAAATAAGTTTTTGACTTATAACAAAAATAAGAGACATCACTTTTTGACACATTTTATTTTTTAAAAAAATAAATAATGATTATTTAAAACCTCTGACTATCTAAAAGTGTAAGTATATTTATTATACATTTATGGAAAAAAAATTATATTGATATCTACTATATTAAAGAAAAAAGTTGAAAGTGTCCCATACCCCCTTAATTGCATCTGAACAGGACTTGGTGAAGATAAATAAATTATTGTTGGTAAATTTTGCTAGTAAGCAAGCTATTTTTTAATTGTTGGGTAGATTTCTGAAAAAGAAGGCGATGAACTGAAAATGTTCGTAGGGTAGGGTAGTTACATATATATTCCGGCTTGTGTGCTTGATCAGAGACCCGCTTATAAGCCCTCGTCAAGTAAGACAGACACAGAAAGAGCTTTTACTGTCACAGAGAAAGAAAGTACACCCAGTGCAAAGGAGGGGAATCGAACCCGCACCCGTTACAGTGAAAATGTTCGTTAGAATGATATGAAAAAGGTGAACGATGGTGAGCTATTTGAAGATAAAGACGGTCTTTTAAATCCTTGTACAGTGAAAAAGAGGACAAGTTTGGGATAAATTTTAGAAGATTTAGTTATAAAACTAAATATTTAGTTATAAAACTAAATATTTAGTTATGAAACTAAAGATTTAGCTATAAAACTATCATTTCCAGTTATTCGACAAAAATCATGGGAGCATCTTCGATTTTGAGTTATATTTTTGATATTTCATCTTTCAATTTTGAGTAATTGTTTTTAAAAAAATTTCGTTATGTACACATTATTTAAATGGTATTTGCTTCAAAATTTTATTTTCTGGTCATTTTCTGATTCATTTTCCCTTTTTTAATATTTTATTAAGGCAACATTTAGCATGTCCCTTTAGCCCTGCACCCTGTCCTATTAGCCCCCACATATGGGGGCTAATGGGACATTTACATGTTTGTTCAAAATGCTCAGCAACCAAAATATGGTAATGGTTTAACATTTGACGAATGACTTTTTAAGTAAATGAATGTTCAGTTTATGAGCTTGTAAAAAATGAAATTAAAATTAATTTATTTTTGCTGAAATACAGAGGTTGAAAAAAAATTGTCCCAATAGCCCCCACCCTCCCCTATATTATAGACTAAGATAAATAGATTTTAGATTTATATTTTATCGTTCTGGGTGACTCGGCTATAAAATTAATTTTACTTCTTTAAATAAAATGTTAAAACGAAAAAGTTATTTTTTATTACAATTTATTTTAATGCTAAATCATTACCGATCAACAAGATTCTAAATTAAATTATATTTTTAAAAATCAAAATTCAATGTTTAACTATTTAAAGAAACAACGTGTCTTATATATATTTGAAATATTAATTCGGCATTCTTTTATAAATGAAACACAAACTATACTTTTAAAATTCAAGTAATAAGTAGAAAACTTGCTTTGCTTAGCCAAGCCACAATACAAAATCATGAACTAACTCCCTGCCACCACTGTCCATGCTTGACCTTGGCCTTTTTAACTATGCGACTCCTAAGTCGCCTGTCTCTGGTCTTCGCTTTCAGTTCTTAATTTTCACGGCCTTTAGATCTCTTTCACTTCCTCTATCCACCTTTTCTATGTCTTTCTCTTGTTCTCTCTCCCTTGAAAATTTTCTTTGTGCCTCGGCTATCATCCATTCTTTCCAAATGCCCCAGCCATTGAATTCTCTTAGTTTTTAGGGCCTTAATAATGTCTTTCTCTCCAAATAGTTTAGCCACTTCAAAATTGTATCGCCTTCTCCAAACATCACCTTCTTTGATGGGTACAAATATAGTTCTTAAAATGTTTCGCTCCCAAGTTTTTAACATCTTCTCTTGCTTTTGATTCAAGGTCCGGGTCTCCGACCCATATATAACTGTTGGTCTTATTACAGTTTTATATATACGTTGCTCTGTTTCCCATGTAATTACTTTTTAGGTCCTATTAACTTTTAAGTGAAAAGAAACTTAAGTGAAAAGAAAAAGTCTTTGTTTAATTTCTGGCATAATATCATTATTTTCTGTGATAATTAAACCTAAGTATTTAAACTCATGAACAAATTTTATTTCTTCATTTACTTTTAACTCGGTATCTGTATCAGTTCTATTACAAACTATGATCATATATTTAGTCTTTCTTTATATTATTTTCAGACTAAATTCATTGGCCTCTGTTGTTAACCTATTGAAGAGTTCAATTAGTGCCGCTTTGCTTCTTGATATCAAAAACAGATCATCAGCAAAAGCCAAAATCTGGGTAGTTCTATTAAATATTGTACCACCTCTATTTGATATGATGTTACGCATCACTTTTTCACGCCATACATTAAACAACAAAGTCGATAATACATCAATCTGTCTCAAACCGGTCACAACTTCAAATTCTCTAGAAAATTTGTTTTGCACCCTTACTTTTACTTTCATTGAGGGATCGTCATTTTAATCTGTCTTATTAATTTGTTCGGGATATTAAGCTCATATAACGTTTCTAACGTCTTTTTTCTGTTTATAGAATCATATGCCTGTTTAAAATCAACATAAAGTTGATAGATATATGTTCATTTCATGGCATTTTTCTAGCATATTTCTTATACTAAATATCTGATCTACAGTTGACCTATTCTGTCTGAATCCCCATTGGTAGTCTCCCAGTTCTTTCTCAATCAATGGCCTAAGTCTATTAGTAAAAGTTTTTGTTAGAATTTTGTATGTCAAGTTAAGCAGTGAAATTCTACGGTAGTTGCTGTATTCCAAGATGTTCCACTTTTTAAGAATGGGGCAAATTATTGCACTACTCCATTCGCTTGGAATCATTTCCTTTACCCACACTTCATTCAGTAAGTCATAGAACATTTTGTGTAATTTTTCACTACCTTATTTTAGTAATTCCCGTGAAATTGAATCCTCCACATGTGCTTTCCCGTTGCGTCGCTTCTTAATTGCTTCTGCGACTTCCTCCATCTCCAATGGGTCACAATCATTATTCTGTGTCTCTAGCTCTATTTTCACTTGTACAGCTATTTACCCTCGATTTAATAACTTTTCAAAATATTCTGCCCAAGTCTCTAAGATATCGTCTTCCGTTCCAACCAAATTACCATCTTTTCCACGACAAAATGTTGTTCATGGTTGGTACCCTCTTGTTATAGAAGTTAGTTTTGAATACATTCCACGGATGTCCATCACAGATTGGTCCTCCACTTCTTGTATACTTTCCTTTTCTAGTTCTCTTTTCTTGGCTCGGATCTTCTTTTTAGCAATTTTTTTTTTCGTTAGCCTATAGTTTTCTTCGTTGCCCCTTGTGTAACGATCAATTATTTTTTTTTTCTTGCTTTATTCTTTTCCTCGACCATATTGTCGCACTTCATATCAAACCAATCTTTTTTTCTTGTTTACTTTATCTCTCCCTACAGTTTCTACAGCTGAGCCAATAATAACATTTTTAAATGTTTCCCACTTATTTTCCACTGAGTCTTTTCCTATTATCCTAAGGGACTCGTCTTCCATTTTTTATCTAAATTTTTGCTATAATTATTTCTTGTAGCTTTATCACAAAATTTGCTTTACGTTAATGTTTTTTTGTTTCATACATTTTACAATTAGAAATTCGCCGCAGCAATCAGTGAACTTGTCTACTTTTTACAATCAGCAATTCGATTTGAAACATCTTAATGTTTACCTGCAACATCAACAGGGTTCTCTTTAGCTGCTCATTATTCTGTTTTAACGCATCGCTTTTCTTTGTTGAGCACGTATCCCTCATCACAGTGACATCCAGGCACACACATCAACACCTGCTTGTCCAGACTAGCCAGCGGACACCTGAAAAGTCTTAAGTTTTCTGCTAATCAAAAGATATTCCCTCATTGCCCTAAGTGCCAGCAAAACCAGACATCACCTGATCACATCCTTGACTGCTTAGGATCTGACTGGGACGACATATATTCTTCTCCAATTTTGGTTTCGGACTTTCTTAATATCAACGGATTTATTGATCTGGTCTGACTCCGTCAGAAAAGATGGGAATTAGTAACAAAAAAAATTATATTTTAAAGCTTTATTTTGACTTTCAAATCAATCATCCAACTACTCGGAGAAAAGTTGTGCTTCAGCGATCTAAATTCATTGAGAGATACTCTCTTTTTCCCACATTTTAATTTCGCAAACTTCAACAAATGATGCTATTCATCACCTAACATCTTCAAAGTAAACCAATAAAGCTGTTTAAAAATTTAATAATTGAATCACTAAATAAAAAGTGGTGTCCCGTCCTCCGCAACATTTCCTTCGTCTCTCGTAAAGATGGCAAAAGTGGAAGCATTGTTTTGAAAATTCTGAATGAACTTGACTACTTTTTACAATCAGCTATTCCATTTGAAATGTTTCAATGTTTACCTCCAAGGTTCTCTTTAGCTGCGCATTCCTCTGGTTTAACACATCGGTCGTCTTTGTTTAGCACATATCCCTCATCACAGAGACATCCAGGTGCACACATCAAACCGCATATTCTAGGAGGTTTCTCGTAGTAATTATCACAGGTCTGGAGACACAGCGGACCCCACTCGTCAAAAGTCTGATGTGGACCACATCCATCTACTTGTGGAAAGTACCAAAAGACAATGATAATTGTGTTTAAGATTAGAGTTGCATATTCAGAGAGTATATAACCTTAGAAGAAGTTCTTATTTCAAAAATAATATGCATCAATTAAAAAAAATATGCTTAAAATAATGAGCATGCATCAAACATAGTTTGACCATACGTCTTAATTTATAAAATAATATACCCCAATTAACAAGACTTGGAGAGTTTCGGTATTAGTTGTAAAGAATACATGAGACTCATATTTCAACATTACGATATAGTATTTAGAATAATTGAATTTTTATTAATATTAATTAATATTGATAGTATTAGTATTTAAAAGGTTTGAGTGCTAAAAAGTACAGCTTTGTCTTCAATCTTCCGTTTTAAACTATGCTACAATGGAATAGAGTTCTTTCACTATCAGAAAACAATGTATATTTTCATACATATTCATAGAAAAATATGTAAAATGTGTAAGTAAGCTATTGTTTAATCATTAAAAAAATGCAAAAACAAGTTGTGAAGCTCCATTTATTCTTCTTGATTATTTGCATTTTAATTTTAATAAATACATTAAATGTACTCTAAATATTCTCGCACGTATAAATTTTGGATGAATATGCACTGCCTTTGTCTTTATATTTTCGAAACAAAGATAGATAGATTTTAGATATATATTTTATCGCTAAGGGTGACTTAGCTTTAAAATGAAGTTTACTTCTTTAAAGAAAACGTTAAAACGAAAACGATATTTTTTGTTGCAATAAATTTTAATGCTTCAATTTTAATTTAACGTTATTGATCAACAAGATGCTAAATTAAAATGATATGTTTTTAAATCTAAATTTAATTTTTAACTATTTAAAGAAAAAACATGTTTTATATAAATTTAAAATATAAATTCAGCATTTTTTATAAATAAAACACACAAACTCTACTTTTAAACTTTAAATAATAAATGAAAAAACTTGCTTTGCTTAGCCAAGGCTACAGCCAGAATACAAAATCCTATGGGTAGCTTCATTCTTTTGGTAAAAAGGGTGAATTAGACTTCTAAACCAGATGTATTCCTCTTTTATAATTAACTCAACCCCGTTTCGAAACTCGACAGCCATCTGTAGTTTTTCCCTTTCAACAACACACGTTAGACTAACATCCGCTCAATCAGTTCACTTTATATAATTATTATTATTATAAAGTTTTCATAATAAAGACTATGAACAATAGGCACGCATGCCAAAACAGTAATTATGCTTAGTCATATGTTTCAAAAAGGACGCTAGGAGAACTATTGTAGTCAGGTCGCCGTAGAGGGGGGCACCATGCACTGAGAGAATAAGTATTTTTGTTGATGGTACTTATAGAATCAAGGGTGCACAAAACGAAAATCGAAGGTACTTTTTTGGTACCCTTGAGCATTTTTAGTTATTCAATCTAAATAAATTCTGATGGCGTCTCCGCCATCTTGAATTTTTTAATCTTAATAATTGACGATCTATTAATCAAAAAACGAACAGTTTTTGTACAGAGGCATTCAGTATTATTTTGTGTGTTAGATGCATTTAGTAAAAATGAACTACAATTACCAAGAAAATTTTAAAAATAAAAAATTTTAAATGGCGGAATCCGTCATATTGGGCTTTTCACTTTTAATATTTTTGTTTAAATCAACATAATATTTATATTTTAAGCTTTTTTTCTTAGTTTTAAAACTGGTTACTTTTGGTAAACGCATTTAAGGAGCTCTAAACTTTGCAGCAAACAAAAATTGCGCGCTTTTTTTTTCAAAGTTTAGAGCCTCGTTAAATAAAATTGGAGCAAATATCCATAAGTTTGGAATTGATTTTGTTTCTGCAATACATACGGATTATTTGCCATATAATTTTATACATTTCCAATGTTGGCACAAGGAATAAACGACCTTGAAAGTCATGCAATTTTGTAAATTTAAGGTTAAATATTTCTGCAACCAAAAGTGCCACCGCACATCACTTGCTATTTTTGGATACTTCTCTTTAGAATGTATTCATTAGATCATATACATTTTTGGTTCACTGTTGGCACAAAAAAATTAAAGGTCAAAAGTTCAGAGAAAAAACAATCGAATAAGTTTTAATGACCTTGGACATTTGTGCCAAATATCAACCATAAGTTTTTATGTCCTAACAGGTACTATGGAGCAAGTAGAACACGAAAAAGTTGTCACTGAGATTTTTAACTTTTGACACAAAAGATATTGTCATATGTGAGTTGGTTAGTTTTTCTTCCAAAAACGGAAGATCTTCAACTTTGACCCTCCAAAACTTCAACAAAAAAAACTTTTAGCAAAAACAAAAATATAGTGTTTAATAGTTTTCCATAAAGAACATATTCTGTAGTTTTTAGAAAAATTTAATATGTCAACTGTCCAAGTCTTCCTGACTCTTAAAAAAACTTGCTCTTAAAGGATATACTGGTTTAAGGCAATTACACATAGATACAGTCATACTACTCATTTTTTTACAAAAATAAGTCAATGCATGAACATTTGCTAATTAGAACTAACAAACCCCGTCAATCAACTAAATAATATTTAATATTGCATAAAAAAGTAAAGCTATTGCTTTATAAGTCTAAATACAGGTGTGTGCCCCATGACACACGAGTAGCGAAGGTTTAGCATTTCCGCGCTTCCTCAAAGATAATGAAAAGAAATTCGTAATGGAAAATGCACCTTGTCCTAAAAATATAGACAAAGACATAAAAATACAATTCACTGTAAAGATTAAAAAAGGCTGAATTTTTTTCATAGTTGTATATAGTTAAAAGCACCCCTACATGAAACACAATTAGTTATTTTACCAGTAAAAATAACAAATGATAGTTTTTTTAGAAAACAGAAAATAGCGTGTCCCATAACTGTAGATAGTATTTATTTTATTTATTACTAGCAAATAAATACCCGTTCTTCGCACGGACCAAAAAAGAACAAAAATCAATATATAATGTATCTCTAAATATAATCCCACTTCTTATATTGGCTTAAAATTTCAAAATGCATCATTGCAAAATACACATACTCATATCACAAAAATAGTAATTAATAAGAACTTACTGTCATCGTAATTTCAATGGTAAATAAAAAATGAAGTATAATTCTATAATAATGTAATTTAATATCAAAATCTGAATAATTGGGTAAAAAAACATAATTTTGCAACGTATTTGGCGAAAAAAGAAGACATTAAATCCTCATAAACAGCTCTAGTGCAATGGACTTGAATCAGTTATTTTTTTAATAAAGAATACAATTTCTGAAGGTAATGTCAACATTTGGTTGTGGTGACATGGTGATTACTTTAGGAGTTGCCGTTGAAGGCATTTAACCAAAAGAATTAGCAAGAACCATAGGTAACTCGATACTTATGGGTCATTATTATTTGAGGATTGATGGTCGTAGTTATTAACTCCTTACTTTTTATTTTTGCCTCTCCATGCAAGATTTATATGACTCAAAAAAACAAAAACGACCTAAGTAGCCTTTAACTTGTGATTACATTTTACTTGTATAAACATTTTGCTGATATAAATTTTCATCGTGAATTAGATGAGTACATTAAAATTTTATACATGTTTTAGAGGCTTTCAAAAAGACTATAAAATATAGTTTTCTTGGAAAATATAAATGTGACTCAGCTGTGTACTGTGGATTTTTTTTAGTTCACATCAAATGCGAATCTTGACTAAACCTCCATAGCCTCTTTAGCCTCCTTGGATAAATGTGGGAATCCTTCAGTTTATGGTAAATTCTATGTAAATTGATGAGAAAAATTCAAAAGCATTTGAAGTCCCCAATTTACTAGGCAATTCAAAGATTTCACTGCGACGTAAGCCAGGGATGATTTAAATTACTAATAACAAAACTTAATCAACGCTAAGCAAAGTTCTACATGTGTACGATCTTGAATAAAATATTTTTTTTTGGGGGGGGGATCAACAGCTAGGCTTTAATTTCGCCATTAGACTAAAAAAAAATCCAAAATACGTCCTGAAACAAAAGCAGGATAGCAGAAATCTTAATGCTGCTAAAACTAAATTAAGTTTAAAGTTTGAAGGCTAATTTAGGAGGAAATTAAAAGCTTTTAAAATTTTAAAATGAATCAAATTAAATAAAGTACATTACATTATTTAGTTATAATAAGTGTAGATTAACTATTCCACAATTTTATGTTAAAAGTAGAAGTGATAATCACTTTTGACTAATGTGACTTACACCACAGGCAGGATACTTTTCCATGGAATTGCCCTGAAACATTTTCCATGTATTCGAAACTGCCTACTACTACCCCCCAACACAAAGAGCATTCGATTAATCATTAGATTGTTAATAATCTTTTTATTGTTAAAAAAAAGTAATTCTTAAAAAAATTATATTGTTCATAAAGTAGAATCTCAATCGCTAAACTAAAAAATCTGTAAAACTAGCTTTGAATGAATTCACTCCCGCATGCACAACATAAAAATTACTATACATTTTCAATATTATTTTATATTAATAATATATTAATTTTTGAGAACACGTATGAATGATGTTACGCATTCGACGAAATTAAAGGGAAAGACCGGGACTAGTTTCCCAATAGGGCACATTTTTCAGACACGCCGTTTATTTTATAAATAGACCACTAAATTACATCAGAGATTAAACTGGTATACTTAGCAACTCAGAATGCATTGTCTGACGAAAGAATCAATCTAATTGAACCAGATATGTTGCTAAAAGACCTGATTTTGTAATTCTTTTTAACTATGTGTGAATTTCAGTTCTTTGTTAAAAACATAATTTATACTTAATGCAGCATCAAATTAAAGTTTCCAAGATTTTGTGTACTAAAAGTGTGACGGAGGTCGTCTTGAATGCAGATAAAAATGTTTCGGGGTCTGTATCACTTAGCATCTTGTATATTGCCTTATATATTTACGAAAATATATTTTTTGTGTTATAAGAAGACATTTCATTAAGCACAATTAAATTTTAAATTCTAAAATGTGCTGATTTGAATTCCTCATTAATTATTAAAAGAAGGCAGGGCGAGACTAATACCTTGTTGAGGTAACTATTTACTTTTTTCAGGGAGTGTTGTGATGTCAAAAAAAAACCCATAAGTATATTTTAAGGATGGTGAAAAACTTGACCCTACATACAGGGCACAGTTTCCAAACTCAAATGCTTAGATGTAATCATTTGCTGCTAAATACTTTATTTAAGTTTTTCGGGAAATCACGTGCTATTTTGTAAATAAAGGTATAAAAAAAATTTTGATTGATTTTAATTTTGTCTGAAAATAAAAAAATAAAAATGTGTATACGTAAAATAAACTAGACTCAGTATCAGTACTACATTAAAAACACACATAAAAATTTTATAGAGGTTAAAGTTTTATTAAAGTTTCACTAAAACAAAACTAAAGTTCATAAGTAGAATCTGTTTTGACTACACACATGAAGTACTACACCGCATTCACAACTTAAGCTGGAAGAGGAAAAGATACATGTTAAAAAAAACAGTATTACTAAAATTTACTCTCTAAATACACTTTTTATAATTAAAATTTTACTACTTCCTGATTATTCTAGAAGTGAAATACAACATTGAAATTTCAAAGATTAATTAATTCTAATTACTTTAATCAATTTTTTGGCAGGGTTTAAATAACTTAAAGTATCTTTGCACAAAAATCCCTAAATGAAGCAGTTAAAAAAATGAAGAAACAATAATTCAATTATTTATTGCTGGAATTAAACTAAATGTAGGATGCACTCCTTACCAAGACACGTAGCATGGCAATCTTCTTCGGAAACGAAGTTGTTAGCGTTTCCGCGGCAACCTCCATAGATGAATCGTTCACATTGTCCAGTCTTCTGGTTGTAGAAGTATCTTTGAAAAGCTGCCCTGCAGGGTCCGACAACCTTCTCTTGGGCGCACAGAGCGTTCTTAGGTGGGGCAAGAGCTGAAAAAACCGAATAAATGATAAGTATTTTACAATTTTATTCCAAAATATCAATACCATTAATAAATTTAAGGAAGCAAAAGGTTAATATTTGTTTAAGATGTACATTAAATTACCTCAATAAATTCAAAACAAAGTTATTTTAATTGGATTAAAATACAGGCTGCTATGTGTAAAAATGTCACTGATATCTACTTCTTTTAAAAGTCATTAACTCATATACTGACGAGAAGGGTATTGTAGACTTAGAAAAGACTATGATACGTGTTGTTAAAACATTTTTTTTAAAAAAAATAATAGACACTTCACTTCTACCATTTTACTAGCAAGATTTTTTTTACATTTAGCCGTGTACCCTAGTGCTAAAATTGGTTTCTCCAGCCAATCGTAAGAGTCCTTCAAGGATTCAAGACCATGTAAATTTCAAGTATCCAGGGATAAGACCGGAGAACATGACTGACAAATACAATATCATTCACCATTCTCAGAACTTTATGTCATCAAACTACTCTACCTTGAATTCAAACAGACTAAAGAGCACAATATCCGACTTCTTTGATCAGATATCAAGCAAAGAAGACAAAAGCTTCTAACTATCCATGGTGATTACTTTTCTCTATGCAGTAAAGCAATCTAATAGAAGAGCTTGTCCAGAAGACACTTTTTACCTTAAATGTTCCTTACTTTACGGATCAATGGGTATAGATAGATTCTTCAATCTATAGATATCCATTGCATTACATATACATTACATTTCTAGAGATTTCTAGTCTTTAGATATAAAAGGCTCAGATCTATGTTTATGGATTTTCATTCTTTACGTGTTCAGATACATTCCATAGATTTTTTCCAGTCTTTAATTTTTATTGCTGCATCTATTATCAACAACTTTTTTGGCTGGCATATAAAAGCGTCAACGTTACTCACCTCCGCACTTGTTGTAGCACTCGTATTCCGATTTGAAGTTGTTCCTGTTTCCTCCGCATCCTCCGTAGAAGAAGATCTTGCACATGCCAGCCTCTTGGTCGTAGTACCAGCGGGTGTGCCTGGCCTTGCATACGCCGACCTCGGGAGCCTTGTCGCAGTCGGGACGATCTAGGGCGTTCTGGGCGGCTAAAGAAATTAGTTTAAATACATAAGTCAGTTAAAGTAATGCAATGGTTCGTAAAAGTCAGTGAAGGTATTTCAATAGTTCATAAAAATCAGTGAAGGTAATGCAATAGTTCGTAAAAATCAGTGAAGGTAATGCAATAGTACGTAAAAATCAGTGAAGGTAATGCAACAGTTCGTAAAAAAATAAATGTGATTACAAATCAATTGTATATGAAAAATTCCATTGAGGTGCTGATCTTATGTTAAAACAAATATGTTTAAATTAATATTTTGATTCTGCATGGAGTGTTTTTGGGCAATATCCTGTATCAATGGATAGTATCAAGCTAATAAATTTCCATGCTTATGAAAGCTTACACTCTTAAAACAAACGAGTGAATTTAACTCAGTCTTAATTAATTTTCACTCTTTTCAGTGTCAAAAATGCACTTATCCTATTGGAGTGGATTTAACTCTTTTGTTTAGTTAAAACTCCGACAAGATCACTCCAAACGAGTAAAACGATTTTAACTCAGTCTGAGTTAATTTTCACTCCTTTCCAGTGTCGAAAATGCACCTCTCCTATATGAGTGAATTTCACTCTTTTGTTTTAAGAGTGTACCTTATTCAAATAAATTATTCTTTTTAATCGTAAAATTTCTAAACGAAATAAATTGCTTTGATATACGTTATAGAAATTGTACTGGTCCTAACATTGACGATTTATTATAAACTAAACTCTTCGGTGCAACAGACGATTAGTGGGCCAAGGCCTATCATGCCCAATTCAGCTTTCGGGACCAAGGGCTTTTGGGGTGCTAGGCATTTGTCCCGGTCAGGTGGTAAAACTCAAGCGGGACCCCCAGTGTTTAGTTCCCAAACATGCTTAGTCTTCATTTTATCGACAAAATGAAGGGATGAAATGTTGAGTAACGATCTATTATGCTGTCGTTAAAAAAAAAACTTTTTAGATCATTAAATAACTATAAATGAAACTTAAGTCTTACATTCACACTGTTCTGGCAAGACACATCGTCCGTCAGAGGTCTTGACGTATCCCTTCTGGCAGGCGCATCCGATGACGCACTGGAGAGTGCAGAACTTGGGTGGGTTCTTGTAGTTGTCGCAGGTCAGGGGGCAGGCGGTGCCACAGTTGTGGAATTCTTGGTTTGCACCACATACGGCTATAATAAATAGTAGAGTTTTTTTTTAATTTATTAATACAAAGAAAACAAACTTTTAAAATTTAGAAAAGCATTCGTCTTTATATTCTGAAGTTGTTTTCGTCAACCACCGCATCAAACATAATTCTCTCGGTGGTTTTGTTAAAATAACGTCTGATTAAATAACCCATAGACTTGCCAGATTTGAGTTTGGGTACAGCACGCGTTTTGGGCTACACATTTATGAAGTCAGTTATTTGGATCATACTGTGAGTTTCAAGCAGTTTAAAAACACGGGTTACTGACTAATTTTTTGACTTATTTCATAATTGCTTGTTTTTCACTTTGGTTCGTTAAAAATATAATTTTGATATAGAAATTAAATCTACGATAACAAATTCTATTGTGACCATTGATAAATAGCATGTTAACTCAACTGTAAAAGTGGCGGATTAACCTTCCCGAATCATTCTGCGTAATTTGACAAAAATTCCAATATCTCTATATTTTGTTGTTCAGACGGAGAGAGATTATATACAGACAAATAGACAGTCACACATTAATAGTGTAAGTTTTACTGTTTTTAAATGCACCAAGTTTCCTAAGGATATTTAGAACAGTTTTATATTACCATTGGCTGAGGCCGCACAGCTACTGTGGCATTCCTCAATTGTCCCGAAGTTGTTTTCGTTTCCTCCGCATCCACCATAAATGAACTCTTCACACTGTCCGGTGGCCTTGTTGTAGGCAAACCTCGGGAAATAGCCTCGGCACATACCTTCTTCAATTTCTAGCTCACACAGGCTTTGGGCTATAAAAATAACAGAGAAAACGTTAATTTATGTTTTTATAGGAAACGTACGCTTTAAAAATTAAAGAATATATTTTATTTTAAAAATGGCTATCGGATTAGAAATTTAGGGGGGGGGGGAGGTTACTACATGAAGCGTCCAATAAATTGATTCTCTCGTATAATGCTGTATGATTTTTTCTATTTCATCCAGTTCCAACACTGGCATCAGTCAGCAAATCTTTTTTTTAAAAAAAAGCTGATATGGTAATTGCTACTAGCAGATGTGTAACTACTACACATACAGATCCACTCGGCGAAAAGTTTAACCTTTTTTTAAAATAAAGCTATGTGGGAAAACCAGCCCCATTCGAAAACTAGCCCCTCTCTTCGCTATATTTTCAATATGTATTTACCTTGGCTTGGGCACTGCTCGGGCAAAACGCATTCTCCCTGGGCGTTCTTGACGTATCCCTTCTGGCAGGCGCATCCGATGACGCACTGGAGAGTGCAGAACTTGGGTGGGTTCCTGAAGTTGTCGCAGGTCAAGGGGCAGGCGGTGCCGCACTCTTGGAATTCCTGGTTCACTCCGCACACGGCTATGAAAATTTTAATGCTTTATTAAACTCATGTAAAATTAAATTTTATTTGTAAGATAAAATTTAAAAACGTAAATGGTTATTCATCTAGATGTTACAATGGGTACAACATTTTTAGCTCTCGGGATGCGTCGCTTCTGTAGCATTAAACCTGTGTGGAAAATTACTACTAGCAAATAACTTACCACTATACATCCATTCGGTGAAAAGTTGCGATAAAAATTGGTGGAAAACTTCTTAAAAATTATACCTTAAATATCGTTATGTATTTGATAAATTACAAAATCTTACAAATACTTATTTCGATTTCGTTGTTGACAAAATATTAATTACATAATTTTCCATTTTGACTTTTCTTATGGAAAAAAAACATTTACATAGTGTTTCTCTAAAGTAAGTCCTTTAGACCATCCAAGAGTTGAGCGAAAGGTACCTTTGCGCAAAACCTCATTTTTTGTTTAAATATATAAAAAAAATATGGATAACATATAAGATGTTATTAAATTGAGATAAGTAAATGAAAATAATTTAATCAAACAATATTTTAAAAAAGTGTCAACTGGAACACTACAAGGAAACTTTACAAAAGAAAATTCATAGTTTACTGATCAAGCAAGTTTGGCTGTAAGCATGATTTTCCTAAACGCAGAATGGGGCAATTCTGAATCTTACGATAAGTGCAGCGCGTTTACGTTGACATAAGGCCTCTCATCTGTTTGGAGTCAAATCAACTAATAAGGCCATAGAATCTCTTGATACCGTCAAACTATCCTTCCAGTTCTGGTTGTTGGCTGTTCCCGGAAGAGAGGCACAAAACCTTTTCGGAACCTGAAAAGGTATAGTCAGCCAATGCACGAATAGGTTTCGCACTTTTTCCTGAAAAGCCTACAATCCGAATCGGATGAATAGCGTGACGTCACGAATAGCTTCTCAGGCTTTAATAAAGTTGAGTAGGCCATGACTTGGGACGGTCATAGACACTTTTTAATGATTAAACCTTACCGTGGGCTGAAGCACCACAGCTTTTATGGCATTCCTCGATTGTCTCGAAGTTGTTTCCGTTTCCTCCGCATCCACCGTAGATAAACTTCTCGCACTGTCCAGTGGCCTTGTTGAAGTGATACCTGGGGAAGTAGCCTCGGCACAAACCAGTCTCAGCCTTAAGTTCGCACAAGTTGTGGGCTACACAAACGTGAAAGTGAAGGTTTGTGACTTTTACAAAAATGTTTTTTTTAATACCATAATCTAAATTTTTGTATTTCAGCATTTGTTCAGCCACAAGGACATGATGTTTTAATTTGAAACCATGATGTAAGAAACAATGAAATGATAGGTCAAAGAGCATAATTTATGGAAGTCAAGAGTTCTATGGATACTTTTCTAGTTATATTGTTTTTCAAAACTTATTTGTTGTCGAGATCGGCACGAGACAATTTTTACTTTTTATTGCAAAATCAATTTTATACGAAAGTTTTATGCAAATCTAAATTACTCTTTATCATTATTATTATGCGCTTTAATAGAAACTAAAAGCGGCTGTTGAAATCATATTCAGCTACTTTTGATTCGGATATATTTTATGCATCGGTTGTTAACCAATGGATGTTGACTAATATGTTTTTAAAATAATGCTTAACACACTTTTTCCAATCATTGATCCAAAAATTCAATTAAATGAAATTAAAATTTCCCAGGCCCAGTGGCCAAGTGGCAGTGCTTCGCATTGCCACGCCACAGGTCCGGGGATCGAATCCCGGACTGGGCGAGGTTGACCCAGCCTTTCATCCCTTGAGTGGGTCGATAAAATGGGTACCAAGCATGCTTGGGAACTAAGCACTGGGGGTTCCGCGTGAGGCTGACCACCTTACTGGGACACATGCTTAGCACCCCAGAGCCCTAGGTCACGAAAGCTGAAATGGGCACGGACTTGGCTCAGTAATGGGCTGTTGCGCCGGGGAGTTTAGTTAAGAAATTAAAATTTCGGCAAAGGTTGCAAAACTATATGAATACGATTATTTTAAGAACTATTAAGAATAAATCATCACCTTTGCATTCCTCGGGCTTGACGCATTCACCCTCGGAGTTTTTGACGTATCCCTCTTGGCAGGCGCATCCGACGACGCATTGAAGAGTGCAAACCTTGGGTGGGTTGTCCAAGTTCTCGCACGTCAAGGGGCAGGCTGTGTCACATTCTTTGTATACTTGGTTCTTACCGCAAACGGCTGTAAAAAGAATATGCGAAAAATGTACATTAAACAATGCGAGATGAAATAAACTGCGAAACTTAGAAGAAAAATCTATAAGTTAAAATCTAGGACCTTTCTACTTCTAAGACGTGGGATAAAAGGTTTGAAAATATTATTTAATCAATTAACAATTTTATGAATGCAAGTGTTCAGATATTTATGCACAGTGCAGTATGTAGGTTCTGACTAATTTGCGTTACTTTTATTTGTGTATTTCTATCACTTAAGTTTTATGTGTTTTTTTAATTATAATTGTTAATTTTTAAATAAAATAATTAGGTTTAAAAAAGTAATTTTAAATTATTAAATTTAAGTGTGTCTGAAAGTTGAATTCGTATCGCGAATGTGTGAAATAGTGGGGAGGGGGATTAACATTGAAATAATAAATTGTATAGGTTACTTGGACAATAACAATAATATTCAGGAAAATACTATCTGAGCTGTACCTCTGCTGGGGCACTGTTCTGGCAGGACGCATTTTCCTTCGGCGTTCCTTACGTATCCCTTCTGGCAGGCGCATCCGATGACGCACTGCTTGGTGCAAAACTTGGGTGGGTTGTCAATGTTGTCGCAGGTCAGGGGGCAGGCAGTTCCGCAGTTGTGGAATTCCTCGTTTTCTCCACATACAGCTGTTACAACAAAAAAAAAGAAACAAAAATCAATGAAACTAAAATTTTAAAAGTTTTATATTTAAAAAAAAGAATGTATACAAATTTAGATTTTAGATTACACTCCAAAACTTGATTGTATCACCACTTTCATGCTTTTAGTTGGGTGTAATATCTCTCATCCTCTTTCCATTCGCTAATATAGTATTAAATTAAATTTTTTCGAATAAATATAGTACAATTTAACGCTTTGATAAAAGATATTTGGAATACAAAAGGTAAATAAGGCTCCCAAATGGTTTAACTGTGTTCTCCGTTATGAACTCCGCAAATGTCAAAACGTCGTTTTAAAGTCAAAGTATTTATCATCCATTTTAGCAACTGTGAAATAAGTTTCGGTCTCAATTTTTCAATTAAAAAAATATTCGAGTTTATTAGAATCAATTCAATTGATTCTTATTGAATTAACTTTTATTTGATTTTGAGTTCAGTAGGCTTTTCTGGAATTACAACACTTCGTAACTAATAAGTAAGGTGAATTTTTTTACTCCACTAGTGTACGAGTCACTCTATTTCTTGTTTGTGTAATTGATGGCGATTTCAAATCAGTAACAGCACATTGTAAAACTTACCTTTTAAACAATAAAAATTATCAGATTTTTTATAACCATATGATGTAAAGTTTCACTGTTTTTATAACACAATTTGGTGGATGAAAATTGATTTTGATTTTCATTGGTATTCTAAAGCAATAGAAACTCAATAATTTGGGAAACAATCTAGTTTTACCTTAATTCAACTTTATAGATATAGCAATCTTATTTCATTTTAATAGTAGCAAAAAATTGACTGTAAACGGACTGGCCCCTACGGCTTAGCATAGCTTTACCTCAAACAAAGTTTGGAGAATGGTGCTACTGTAAGAAAAAAAGCCCGTATCTGAAAAAAGTTTTCAGAAAATGATCAAAACTCGTTTCATTAAACACCAAAGTAATGTGAAAACTTGATATTAATATAATTATGGTGTAATTTTGCTTACTACTGACTTTCAAAATAAGCTAGATTCTCTTTTCATGTACATTAATACTTATAACTCAGCAACACCTATATTTCAGATAGAAAATATGTAGTTAAAGCTATCAAATGTGCCCTTCTGATATGTGTTTTACCATTTGCAGCAGAAGCAGCACAGCTGTCGTGGCATTCAGCAAGGGTCTTGAAGTTGTTTGCGTTTCCTCCGCATCCGCCGTAGATGAACTGCTCGCACTTGCCGCTGGCCTTGTTGAAGAAAAACCTGGGGAAGTATCCCATGCACCTTCCGGATTCGGCTTCGAGCTCGCACAAGCTTGAGGAAAAGGCTGAATAAAATGAATTTTTAACAATTAACTTTATTAGATTAGAAATAGTTTATTGAAGTTCTGTTTATTTTATGAGTTGATTTAATAGTAAGCTGACTTTTAATTTGACTTGGGTCTTAATTTATAAGATTTGTGAGTACGATAATATTTTATAAGATAAAAGCATTCTAGGTGGAGTTAACTTAAAAAATGTTCAAGGTAGTTAAAATATTTTTGCATAATAGTTTGTATGTGCTCAAATATAGCATAAACGTCAAAAATATTAAGTTATTGACCTTAAATTATATTCATACTTTCAATCTTAGATCGTGACTCGATCATCAAAATTTTAAAAGTAAAGAAAATTAATTTCCACAACTTAAAAAAAGAGTGACAAATTTTACATACTTAAATTATTTGTTAAGGAATTACAGAAATCTTGTCAAAAAACTAATGAATAACAAATTATTTATAAACAAAGAATTTATCCAAATTATAGTCATAATACTTGTAGTTGTAAAGAAAATACTAAGGATAAAATAATCTGATCACAAATAAGTGATGCGGCCTTTTTTGTTGCATTTATAGCACATAAAAAGTATTTTTAGAGTTTAAGGCGTGTCCGTTAACTATTAAGCACTTATTTTTTAATTTCTCGGAAAATCATACTTTTTAGCATATATTTATATGGAAATTATTTTTAGATAATGAATATACGTGTAGGATTTTGCTCGGGTCTTAAGAGGTTAAACTCTATAATATATTCTACTTACATGGGCATTGTGCTGGCAGGACACACTCTCCCTGCTTGTTCTTGACGTATCCCTCCTGGCATTCACATCCGATCACGCACTGCTTGGTGCAAGCCTTGGGTGGGTTCATGTAGTTGTCGCAAGTCAAGGGGCAGGCGGTGCCACACTCGTTGTAACGCTGGTTTTCACCAGTGCACACCTCTGAATAAAATATGTGCAATGGGAGATGAACTGATCATGATGGATTGAATGCGTGTCGCTCAAAGTTTTATTTTGGTTTATATTACCCTTTAAATTTTGATTATTTTCTAGTTTGGGATTCAAACCTCGTTCCTGCCATGCATTTTCGTAATTGCAGAATAGACTTTAGTATGTCATAATATATATTTCCATTGTTGAAATAACTCTGACCAAACCACACTTGAACGAAGGTAGTAAGAATATCATCGACGCAAAATAAGCGCGAAATTTTTTTGTGATACTATTAGATATTGTTCGTTTATGTTAAATGTACATGAAACAGATTTAACTTATTATTATATCATTACCACTGAAAAAACTTAACTGCATTTTTTTATTAAAGATTTTTTTTAAAAAATAGCTAAGAATAAATATGTTTATAAAAAAAAAGAAACTTCATAATATTTTCAAAGGTGCTTTCCGCAAAAGTTAGACGATACATATAACTTAAATAGAAGATTGTATTTCTCTGCATACAATAAAAAATCATTTCAAATTGAAACTTTACAGCTGCGACTACTATTTGGAGCGATAATATTCTACTTTACATTATGGTTTTACCACAAAATTGGTGTATTCAATCTAAATAGTAATGGCAGGTACAAAGTTCCAAGATTCCAATATTGTACCAAACTTTTTAACAGTACATAATAATTAATCTTTCAAATACTATAGCTAACATAATTAAATAAATATATTGATACCGTTTGTGTTGCATGACTCTGGCTTGACGCATGATCCGGACTTGGTCTTGACGTATCCTGGATCGCAGTGGCATCCTGGGTTGCACATCAGAATGCAGGTTTTTGGTGGGTCATTGTGGTTTTCGCAAGTCAGGGGACAGGCTGTTCCGCAGGATTCCCAGTGCTGGTGCACAGGGCAGTCTGGAAGTGTACATTAGTTATAGCGTTTAAATGGTAATGAATGAATTTTTAATTAACAAGATTAATTAAATGATAACGCTTAATGAAAAAATAGTGCTTTTCAAATTAAAAAGCTAAATTATTCAAAATTTGATGATGGGGTAATTGAAGCCAATCTTAGTTTGATCGGTATAACTGTTCGTATAGAGTTAGGAGATTCTTTATTTTTCTATAACAAAGTTTTCTATAAAAGGCTAAATTTCTTAGCCATATTTCTTGAAGAATTATATTTGGCAATGAAGATGGCAAACCTAATGAAAGAACATGAATATAAGATCACTGAAATAAAACTAAGTAACTGTAATTGAGTAAAAAAATTTGGTTGAATTAAAATAATTTTAATTAACAAATATTATTTATATTTAACTACTAGCAATAATTTAGTAAAGAACAATTATTATTATTCATCAATCAACAAATGGTAAAAAAAAATTCATCAACAAGTTGAATGATAAATACTAACTATGAAAATTTATATTCCACCAAAGTAAATACTTTATTCTAATTGATATTTCATAATTTTGAAACTAATATAATTCCTATAACTAATAATAATAACTAATTATTCATATAAATAATTTACACAGTTAATTATTAATGTAAAAAATTCAGGATTGTTTCCTTGCATACCTAGGAAAGCCAAAGCTCCAGCCACCAACGATAATAAGATGAAGACCTTCATTTTGTGTACGTCTCAACAGTTAGAAAGAACAGTCGCAGCATGCTTCGCTTTTATATAGTCACTTTAAGAAAGCTCATGGTACAGCTCTCACGCTGTATCTAAACACCGTTTGTGAGAATCGACAGGTGCCAAATGGAGATTATTAAAGTTTTCTTTTTGTACGATGGTCCTGACCCTGATTGGATATCTGGACAGGCCTTTAAGATAGAGGCGAAATTAAAACCAATCGCCTATACCACACATGCATTTTTTTTTCTTTTTTACACACTTCTCTGTATCTCTCTCCATCTCTTAAATATTTGTATCATCTGTATATTTCTCGCATGCACAAAGGGTTTGCTGCCGTAGAACTTTTTGATTTAAAGATATTGCTGAAAAAACGAAAAAAGCTTGCAGATTTGAATTTTGGTACACAAGTTCCTAGCACCTGACGAAAGTCATCAGAAAGTTTTCGAGAAAATAACGTATGCGCAACTGTTAGCTACGATAGGACTTTTTAGGTTTTAAAGTTATTGAAATTAACTTATAGGGTACATAATTACTTTTAACTGCATTCATTTTCCGAGGGGTAATTGAAAGTAGTGCAGTGTTACACCCCTAGTTTATTTTCATTTTTACCTCTTTCCATCGCTTTAAATATTTATAACAAGTATAAAATTTTAGTTTTATTTCTTAAAAAGTCCCATTTATTTTTGTTATAAGGAAGGAGCTATATACTTGACAGACTAACGATATGTAGTGTGGAATTATTTACTCAAAACGACACCTGTAAGGCTAATACTTCAAAGTTAAGACTTAAATAAAGTCGACAACAAGGGCATAATAGAGACCCAGAATGAGGAAAGTTTACTTCAGGGTAATTCCATGCAAAACTTTTCTTTCTGTAGTCACATGTGTAAAAAGTGATTATCACTACAACTTTTAACATTCAATGAAAAAACTAGTGAAGTACCTTATTAAAAATTAATTAATGCAACGTGATTGATTTATTTTGATTTATTGGTCGAATTGAAAAAGTTTTTTTCTCCTCTTAAATTACGAATTGCACTACAAATACATGGAATTACCCTTCTTTGTGTGACACTTGTATAACTGCAAAAAATACTTGTATATTGCGATGTTAATTACATTTTTCTAACAAGCTAATTTTTTATTATGTAAAAAAATTAATCGTTAATCTTTAACGTAATTCTATAATTGAAAAGAATTTTTATCAAGCAATACAAATATTGTTGTTTTTCAATGAATATTAACAACATAACAATAATGCAAACTCGCATATCGAAGCGTTTTTCAAAACAATGACAGCTCCACCAAAGTAAAGGTAAGTTTGTTTCTCCTCTTTAAAACTCATATCGCCGAAAAAGAACATGTACAGAAAAAAGTTTAATCTACTTTTACAAAAGCATTGCAACGAAATAAACATTAAATTTTTCTCTTTATCTAGAAATATAAAATAAGAACAAAATATTCTTATCACATAAATATGATTATTAGTAGTTCAAAAGAAAATAATTTTAATGAATCCATAGATTAGTACTAATTCTGACAGTTTCGTTTAGGACGAATTAAATTTGTACCTACTATTTATCCCTTAATTACGACTGTTTTGCTTGCATAATTACTGATTTGGCAGTTTTATAAACTTCAGTACAGTTTTTAAAAATGATAACCCATTAAAACTAGTTTTTTTATTATTAATTTACCACAATTTAACAAAGATATTTTTAAAAAAGAATATTATTCATCTCCTAATTATCTGGACAGAGCGTCCATAAAAAAAACGCCTTTATTTGAATCACCCTTTATATGCAATGATTAAAACAAGCGTCGATTTATTATTAAAAGTGGTATAAATATTGAATAGGGGTATACGTATAATATAGGGGAAACCGGGGCTAGTTTTCCACATTTTCTTCTTTTTGATTTTACAATTTTTACTTTTATTTATTTTGAAGAAATTAATATGTTTTTGCCTTCGTCACATGGTTAACTACAAACAAGCATTACTACTTATCTAAAGTAAATATACTTTTTGGCAGCGAGTGGTTAAATGCAAGCTCGTTGGGTTGGAAAACGTGCCTCGTATACGGGGTACATTTTCCCAGACTGCCAAAAAGTGTTGCGGCAAATTTTCAAACTATTCTTGAAAAGATTTAACACATTTAACAAACTTTTTTATTTTAAACATAAGTAGCCCAAAGAATTATGCCCAGAATATAGGTAAAATTGTAATTAAAAAAAACACAGTTTACTATACCAAATTGTTATATTGTATAAAAGTCATATCATCTGGATCACTTTCATATCAAGCAAATTGTGTGACTTCCCGTTTCATGCAACTATAGTTTGTTGCTCTTTGTTTAATTGGTTTTCAAAATAACTGCTAAAGATTACAACAACAAAAAATCACATCAGATGTACTGAAGTTGTTGAGATTGATTCTTTTATTTTTCTTAGCCAGCTAATTTACTACAAAGTTTTGGGTGTAATATGACACATTAATATTTTGAAGGGCAATTTTTCATAATCTATTTTAAATATTTAAGTGTTTGGATGCTTTTACACTACGAAATTCATTCTTGATTGCTATTTAGAGTAATGTATATATCGCTTCCAGAATGGTACAATATCTGTCAGCTTTCTTTTTATTACTATGTAGACAATTTTTAATCGACAACAACACTTTTTACATTCAGAACTTAATGTGGTTAAATTACTTGATCATACATTAAATACTAATTACATTTATGGACTATTATAAAGGATAGGAGACACCTTTTATTATACGAAATGATAAAACTGTAATTTAAAAGAAATTGCGTTTAATTTAGGTTTGAATTTATGCATAACCAATTACTCCTTGAAAAAATCACAAAGACAGCTCTAACGAAAATATTACTGCACCAACTGAGCAAAAATTCTTGTGGGTGACATAAAACAGGTTGCTTCATAAACCAAGCAGCCATTTTGCGCCTTTTAACGGCTTGTTTCTTATATAGGGCCTAGTGGAAAACTTACCCCATGGGAAAACTAGCCCCAGTCTCCCCTTCAATGATACACGGGTTTCTTATATCATGGATTTTTATTCGTTGCAAATTTATGCTTTATCAGAAGATCATTTTCATCTTTCTCTTTTGCAGTTATCTATTTTTTTATTATTATTTTTTTTTGTAAGTTTTAAAATTAGTTTTAAGAACTTGCCTTTACTGCAATCATTGTTCATTGGTATTTTAAGGCAAAAAAAAACATAAAAAAAATTTATTCAAAGATCATGTTTCCGAATAAAAACAACTCAAATAATATTATAAAAAAGTTAAAAGAGGATTTTTAATTAAGTTTTTTTAATTTTTTAAATCTTTTTGCATTTTATTTATCAGTTAACAATAACAGTTTGAGCCAAGCATAAAATAATGCTACTTACATTACTTAACTACTATATAATCAATGTCACCTTAAACTAGTTTTTGATAAAGAGATAAACTTATCGACAACCTTTCAATGCGTCCACAAGAACTAATCAAAAAACATTATTTAAATTGAAATGAACAATAATAAATTTATTTAAACTTCAATAATTAGTTCTTATTTTCGAATGTGTCCACTAAGGAGCATATTAAATATATTCACTTAACAGTATCTGCACTCTGAGGGGGAAAATATTGTTATGGATTTTTAAAAGAAGCTTATTTGTCATTTTTTAAACTTGTTCGACTTTTAAAAGGTCTCGTCTAACCAAAGTTACTTTTGACTAAACGAATTCCTATTGGTATTACATCATACATTCAATATTAGCTTAAGATAACTCTTACACAATTTTTCAAATGATGGTTACTGTATTTTGAAGGAACCTCCTTTTTGAAGCCTGTGCAAGGCTATGAGATAACCTATTAAAATTTCGATATCAAAGATAACCCTTATCGCAATCCGAAACAGGTGGTTCAGGTGACACATTTAACCATAGAGTTATAATTTTAACACATTGAATCAATCATCATTCCACTATATTTCTGCATCATGTATTACTTTTTAAATACACATGTGTACTATTTTTGAACTTAAAAAAGTTATTCATTAGTCTTATGACTTATTTTAATTGGTCCTTAAAATTATTTCTAAAGTTTACCAATTTTTGAAAACGCTAATTATCAAGCCTCAATCATAAAAAACAAGAAGTTCTAAAAGAACTAAAATAGCCTTCCTGTTACAATACTTACTAAAATTCTTATATTGAAAAAACTAGGTCCGTTACAGTAAGTGACATCAACAACCGTTTCTACAGTAAAATTATTTACATTAGAATAAATTTCACTAAACACAGCATCCAGCTATAATTTCAACTTCTTAAAACCAAATCAATTATTTTCATTAATTTTCTATCGCCAATCAAATAAATATTATTTGTCGTCCGCATGATTTATTTGCAGTTATAAATATATAGGGGGAAAAGCCAAGGAAAAGCCCACTGCTCGCTGCCGCTCGCCAACCCCAACTTTGTATGTTTTGAACATAGAGGTTTTGAACAGCAAGAAAAGCCAAACAAAAAATATCGGTAATGGGGGAAAGGGGTATGACCTTATTCTAAACGCACCTACGCTGCAGAACTTTCAGGGGGGGGGGGGGGGGGTCGTACATTTGTTGAAAATTTTATACTACTAATCAGTTGTTATATTTGTTAAATTTCAATCGAGAGGAGCCATTTTAAATAACCTATTTCAGGCAACCAAATTTCTCGTTATAAATTTGATTATATTGTTGTATTATAGCAATAATAATTTTTTCCAATTATGTATCTATTAGAATTTGATTTGCTCATTATATGTGCACTTAATAAAGTATCAATTAATATTATTAAATCGACATTTGCGGCGAACTCAAATCGAATTTCAGCATTTTAACCAAAGTACAGCACACAAAAAAAGTAGCTGATGTGCACAAAGTGGTTGTTTATCTCTATTTTGAGACATTCAACTAAGGAAAAGTTGCAATATCAACTGGAAAATTAAGTTTTTTTATTGGCTACCTAGTATTTTGGCACACTATTTTGGGTATAGGTTTGTACATTATCTGTAATTATGCCAATAGTTAAAATTACATTAAAATAGTTTTGAAATGTATACATGACACTGTATTGATGTTTAAAGTGATTAAGAAATTGCCTTTCAAAAGTTCTAGAGGTGTCTTTGGAGAAGATTCCTTTACTGTATTTATAGACCGAGAGCCCAGGGCCCCCAGACCTAAGTCATTTTGGCAAGGATGAAATGTACGTGATTAGGTTCGGTTTTCATTTACTTGTAGTGTATGCATACCCGTTAGAGTGGACCGACGGCCAATTTACAGGTATCGGGTGCAAAAAGTAGGTAAAACATAAGTTAACCTAAGTCATTTTGGAAAGGCTGATTTTTACATATGTTTTAGAAAATAATGTTGAAAGTGCATAATAAATTTCCCAGACACTTTCCGTGGGCCGATATTTCTCCCAGACGCTTTAAACGTCTTCATCAAGCTCAGACTTTGTCAATCACATCTAGCGGCGTGAGATGGCGCTACAACCGTTCTCGGACATCAAGGAAGGGAAGTTAAGCAAAAAAGAACTATGTGTCTAATATAGATATGGTTGGTTGATTGACATATATATTTCGGTTTTGTGTGCTCGATTATTGGAGATGTGAAAATGTAGTTTGTTAGACAGCTATGACAACTTGTTTATTAATCCGTTTTCGAATTAATTTTTTTTTCAATTAAATCGATGCGATATTCTTTCACCGGAATAAATATGTCAATCAACCAACCATATCTCCATTAGACACATAGTTCTTTTTTGCTTAACTTCCCTTCCTTGATGTCCGAGAAAAGTTGTAGCGCCATCTCACGCCGCTAGATGTGATTGACAAAGTCTGAGCTTGATGAAGACGTTGAAAGCGTCTGGGAGAAATATCGGCCCACGGAAAGTGTCTGGGAAATTTATTATGCACTTTCAACATTATTTTCTAAAACATATGTAAAAATCAGCCTTTCCAAAATGACTTAGGTTAACTTATATTTTACCTACTTTTTGCACCCGATACCTGTAAATTGGCCGTCGGTCCACTCTAACGGATATGCATACACTACAAGTAAATGAAAACCGGACCTAATCACGTACATTTCATCCTTGCCAAAATGACTTAGGTCTGGGGGCCCTGGGCTCTCACTCTATTAGTAAACCGTGTCCGTGTAGGTTTTTCTAATGAACTAGAAACAATTATAACTTTTTATTTCTTTAAATCGGCGAATAAAACTGCTGAAACTTATTTTCCTTAACTTAAAAAAAATATATCTGCAATATATGGGAATTATCCGGATAAATTTACATAAAATAAATACAAAAGTTTGATATTTTAAAAAAATACTTAACAGCTGGGCAAATACTGAACTTACAGTAAAACCGCTTGCAGCTGTATGATCAATCAGAAATGTAACCTCAACACACAAAATGAGTTTGTATTTAATGGGTTGTTTTAAGCCTTGAATGGCAACAAAATGTGGAATGAAACGAATTCTTTCTCGGACTTCGATTGTTGAAAATTTTCAATCGTGAATTTAGCACTAATCGGAGCGCAGATTGAAGGACGCTTAAGATTGCTAACTAAAATATACGTCACCTGGAACATGGCAATACGATGATTTTCTACCAACCAAACCAAACATGATTCATAAATATATCTAACTGTTACCGTACAACCAAACTTGTTTTTATTTCTGACTTCTGTTTTCAATATCAACAAAAAAGTTTTGACGTCTGACGTGTTGGCAAGAATTTTTTTATTTTAATATTTAACTGTTTTATATAACACTTAGAACCAAATCTGAGTGTTTTTACTATGAAATTATTATTTTGTATTGTTTTAGGGAAAGAAGAATAATCTTACTGACACACGTATCACAAATCCAATGTGCCGGTGTTCCTCATTATTGAAATATGTTATTTAAGAAAGATTTTATCTTGGTCAAACTGCTCAAATATTGAACATAGAATCCGTTATTAAAGGTATTATATCTGTTCATTTTTTCGGCCAATGGCAAATTTATTATTGAACCCTGTTTCATTTTGCACGATTCGCAGACAACATTCTTATAATTATTTTTGGGGTTTTTTTTTTCATTGTTTTTATATTATTTTTTCTCTTGTAGATGGAGAATTCTAAGAAAGACGAAGTTATAACATTTTATGACAGCAAAATTGATTTACCTTTATCGGAAAAATTACACATGGGTAAATATGCCTAAGCTTCTTATCTAAAGGGTTTCATTTCAGTTATAACTTAATGAAAAATTAAATTTAATTCATTTAGTTATAAATTATGTACTTTAAATTGATGTGTCAAAATCGTCAGCGCAATTATCCACATTTGTATCATGATTTCTTTTTGAGATTCTCTATTTACCTATATATGAATTTCTAGAAGTTGAACTAAAAATGTAACTGAACAAAAATAATGGATATTTTATGCGTCTTTTTTTTTTAAATTAATATTGCTATTTTCTTAAATAAGCTGATAGATTACTATGTGTGTATGCAGATTCTGTAGTAACTGTTAAACCTACACTCCTTGCCAACCTAAGTTGGGTAAATAGAAATATGCTATTGCGAAGATCCTTCCGTGGATGTAAAGAGTTCCATAAATTATTTGTGAATCCATCCATAAAACATACTTAAAACATTAATTTCGTATAAGGTCTAACAGTTTTTAAAAATTTATAGAGAAAATTTGGCAATTCTATCAGAATGAAAAGTGTATTTTGGTTAAATTGTATTCAGATAATTTTGAATGTAAATATTACCTTACAAGACTTACGGACCAACTGCGCTTTTTCCTCTGCCTTTTTACTCTTTGTTTTTACCCAAGTAAGGTTGGTACTACTTGTTGGCTGCTACTTTAGTTTTTGCATCAAAGAAAGATAATGGGTTCATCTTTTTAAAAGAAAACTTTTGTTCATAGAAGTCCTTATTTTTTCTGACAAGAAAATGTGTGCAAACTTCTGCAACTGTGAACTTGTACCTAGATATTTATTCATTTACGGTTATTTTAAAGTCTTCTCGGGGTTTAATGTCGTGAAAAGCAATTATTGTACTTTCAGCAGCTCGTCATTAAAATACAGCTGGTTTATTATATCAATTTCTTTATCATAAAGGTCTTATGGAATGTATTGTAAAAGTAACAGATATAAGTTTAGTAACTGTACAGAAATACTGTAAAAGTAGCAGTAATTGTACAGAAAAAGTTAAATGGTTTGATTTGAAATACTAACGCTGTGATTCAAATCGAGATTGCTAGTTTGAATTAAATAAATGTAGATTAAGGTAAAAAATCGCTGTTAACATTTATGCCAGTACTAAAATTCTATCCATTTAATATCTTCATGCTCTAAAAAAATATGTTCATTTAGGCACTCAACAGACCCTAAAATATGTGTCCCTTGTATCTCTCACCTTACAAAATGCCGCCTTGAATCTTCTGATGAGAATGGTAAGAACTCAACGAGAGTTGTTTATCTCCAGTACTGCTGTCCTCATGGCCGAAGTCATCAAGCTGGTGGCATGCCTCTTCATGGTTGGATATGTGGATGAAGGCAACATCAGACAGTTGCCAGCAGCTCTGAAGAAGTATGTCATTAAGCAACCTTATGATACGCTAAAGGTAAGGAACGTTATATTTCTTTAATGTTTGACTTATTTTGCGTCATAAATACTTTGTTTAATTTTTGCTACAATTGAACCTTGTTCTAACTATTTTAACTTTGGAAATTTACATTGTAACATAAGAAAATTTTTGTATTAATTGAATTTTGTGTTAGGGGGAATAGTAGCTGGGTCTCCAGGAATAAGTCTTATCTCTGTTGGTTGATGGGGGGGGATAATTTTCTGAGCCAAATTACTCCGGTAGTATTGAATATTTTTGCAAACAAAAAGTATGCAAAGCATCACCTAAATGTCAAAAGTTGTTTGAAAACTTAGGTTTAGATGATATTTTCTCTTATAAAGAGGAATTAAGCAAAATTATTGGACAGAAATCATTATTCATGAACAGAAAAAAAGCAAACTTCAACTTTCGACAAACTTATTTTTATATGGTCTCTTTTATTTATGTCGTAACAAAGGTAGTAGAAGTTTAAGGATTGTGTATTTTTATGGATTTTTACTATTAACACAAATTGATTTCTTAAAATAAATTACCCCTTGCTCATCAAGTACATGGGGAAGGGGAGAGAATCACCCTCTTACACCCCCTCCCCCCACCAATTTTTTTTGTTATAATGTTGCACATTAAAAAAATTTATATAATATAATTTTAAATTGAAAGTTTGATTTTTTTTTTAAAAATTATAAAGTAGAAATCATTAGAAAATCCTTTTCCTTTCACATGTTTGTTTTATGATTAGTTGATTATGCCTTTTCTAGGTTGCTATTCCTTCTTTTGTATACTTGCTACAAAATAATCTTCTATATGTTGGAGCAACACATTTAGATGCAGCAACATGCCAGGTAATAAATTACAACTTATAATTTTATTTTGAAAAAAAAATTAACCTTTACTAAGAAAAATATACAAAATGTTAAACTATACTATCATTAAGTTTTAATCTTTATGGTACATCATCCACTAAGTTAAACTGTAAAAGTTGTTTGTGTAAAATAACCACTCTTCTTCATTTATGTATCTATATAAATATTGTGCATATGAACAGTCCAAAAATTAATTTACCAAGAATTTATGTAACTTTTTATTTAAGCTATGAAGACAATATAAAGCAATCTCAAAGTAAAGTGCTGAGTAGTAAAGTTATGGTAACCAGACATACTGCATTTTGCAAAATAGTAATACTTTTTAATGTTATGTCCTGAAAAATGTACTGCATAAAATGTGGGCAAACTGTGTCACCAAATTCACCTTTCTTAATGAAAAACTTTCTAATGCCTCTCATTTAGGAGTGTTTGTAATTCAAATATTTAGATGGTGGGAGTATAAGGAGAGTCATGACTGAACTGCATTAACATATAAAAATTCTTATTATCCTAGATCAACACCAAGCAATAATTCAAAAATATATACATATATTGGTGTATGTACTTATGATTTCCTTCATTCTTTCCTAAACATATTTCTTTCTAGGTCACCTACCAACTAAAAATACTGACCACAGCCCTCTTTTCGGTGGGCATGCTGAACAAACGACTCAACTTCTTCCAGTGGATCGCACTTGTCATCCTTTTTCTCGGCATTGCCCTCGTACAGGTAGCCCAATTCGACACCAGCGCCACCTCCACTTCGAACCATGAACAACGCCCCCTGGTGGGCTTCCTGGCGATCGTCGCAGCTTGCTGTCTGTCCGGATTCGCCGGAGTTTATTTCGAGAAGATCCTGAAGGGAAGTGAAGTCACCGTATGGATGAGAAATATCCAGTTATGTGTGTCTTCCATACCCTTGGGTTTGGGCAGTGTCTTCTTTGTGAATTACTCGGAGGTCTCGGAAAAAGGCTTCTTTTACGGGTACAATGAACTTGTTTGGACCGTTATATTGTTGCAGGCTATCGGAGGGCTGGTTGTTGCCGTTGTGGTGAAGTATGCAGATAATATATTGAAGGGGTTTTCGACGTCCCTTGCCATTGTCTTGTCTTGTGTGTTTTCGGTGTACATGTTTAATTTTCATCTCACCGCGAAGTTTGTTCTCGGGGCAGGAATGGTTATTGGCTCTATTTTCTTGTACAGTCATCCCCAAGGCAATCCATCTGTCCCACATAAAAAGTGATCTATGGTTTTTATTTGTTTTGCCATGTTGAGATTTACACTTTGCACAATGCTTTTTTATTTCTTTTTGCATCATTGAGTTTTTATTTGCTTATTCTCTTGGAAAGGTCTTCAAAAGCTTGTTAGTGCTTAGACTAAAGAGCATTTATAAGTAATTTTTTACTCACTCCACCAGAATTGTATACTACTATTGCATTGGAGGATAAGAAAGTATATTTGTTAAAATGTGGCAATGTCCATTATTTGTTTAATTATTTTTATCAAAGTTGCATTCACAAATTTGTATGTATATTTTGTTTCACACAATTGTTTATCTTGTTGAAATTATATTTTTTTCTAATTTTTATTTTTCATATCAAATATTAACTTAGGTAATAAAAATATTTTTTCTAAACATTCCCAAATTTTAAATTTTTGACAAAGTTATGTAGCTCGACAAAAACATTTAAAATATTTGTATTGGTAATTATTTAAATTAAAATAAGTTCTTCTACACTGCTCAAAACAATTAGGAGAACCCATGGTTTAATCCATTTCACCCCCAATGATTCCATTTGGAATCATCAGCTTGCGATTTTTTTTCTCAGTAAGTTAAGTTCAAACTTATTTATCCTTAAATATAAAAAAATCATGTATTTTGAAGAATTAAATAATGTTTGCTTCAATTTAATGAAAACATGGTAAAATAAAATTCATTATTTTATTAAATGAATTGTCCCTAAATTTTTCATGCTTGTATTTTTAGATGTGTTAAAATTGATTTTAACAATTTTTAACAAATGAAGTTTTGAAAAAGTTATTGTTATAATTTATTCAAAAGTTATGATTCCAATTTCCCCCCCTGAATTTTAGTTGTTTCCCCCCTTTAATTTTTTACCATTTCCTCCTGGATACACAATTAATCTATTTTCACAAATTTTTTTTTTTTTCGAAACAAAATAATATAGTTGCTGAAGAAAGGGTTAAAAAAAAAAGTGCTCCCTAATTGTTTTGATCGGTGTATATTATTCCGCATTTAAAAAAATATGCTTCAAATTATTTTGTTCTGAGAGATGTCAATGTAGCTTGTTTTAAAAATCCCTAAGTTTTTCTTGAAAGGATGTAAACTATCTCTTAGTAAAAAGTATTGAGTTGCACGCTTAAAAAAAGTGCCTCTCTTGCAATTTTTTCCAATATCAAAAAGTCTAATGCTTGGTAATGTATAAAGATATCAGTATTATAGTAGCTTTGATTTATTGAAAGCACCACTGTATTGTTTTATAGTTGTTGGTTGGAATTGTAAAAAATGTTTGTTAATGTGATTAAATTCTATGTGTGTTAAATAGTATTTATATATACTTATGAGATTTTAACGGTGTATATGTCAATGATAATGCATTAAAATGTTTAAAAAAAATAACATAGGTAATTAAGTCCTATTTTGAGAAGAAAAAATGGTGTCGCATATTTCAAATAAGTTTTTAAGTGCGAGGATTTTGTAAATGCATGTACAGTAATTGAAGGGTCTGGTTGCAAAAAACACATCATCTAAAGTACACTGCCATAGACATGTAAACTGCAGTACATGGACTTATTACTTGGACCATTGTTGTAATAACTCTAACCTACAAGGAATCATACTAAAAGACTGATAATTTTAGAACAAAAATGGTCCAATTCATTGTTGTGGTTACTGCAAGTTTACCTGTCCACGGCAGTACAACTCTTATATAGGGTAAGGTCGTTTGAAAATCTTTTGTCTTGTTTTATACACATGTTACTGTTAAAACCTGAAATAGAACTAGAATTAACCAGTGAGAACTAGTTTTAGCTAATGCCATTAGTTAAAAATAGTTATTGCCAGTTAATTCTAGTTTTGACGAAATAGATTGGTTTAAAATCTAGTTTGAACTATGACAAACTTATATTAGATAAAATTGGAATTAGCAAAAAATAGCATGATTTAGGATAATAGGTTTGGATTAGTTTAGTTAATTATTGAGCTGAAATGCAATGAAAGCGTTTGGATATCGGAAGACTAAGAACCGTATATCGAGTATTTTAAGGACTCTGTTGTCATAATAAGATTAAAAATTAATGTTCATAATAAATAAAAAGTCAAGCATTCGTAGTTAATTCTAGTTTTATCTAAAACATGTTAGATAATTCTAGTATGGGCTAGTTACAACTAGTTTTAACCAAAGCAATTGGTCAAAACTAGTATCAACTAGTGAGATCTTGTTTTAGATTAAGCTAGTTTTCACCAATGGCTTCAGTTAAAACTCCTTCTCACTAGTTAATTCTAGTTTTAGCTGATTCCGGGTTATAACGGTAACATGTACACATCCAAATGCTTGTTCAATTATATTTTTCTGGAGTACGTGCTCCATATTCATAGTGTAATAAGGAATTGTGTACATTTTTGTTTTGATACTGATAAATTTGTATTACAAATTTAAAATTCAGAGTTTATTTTGTTTCTATGTTTTCTCCAAATCTGGTAAACTGCTAACTAATTTATGTGATGGTTAAATATTTGCATATATGTGTGTGTAGCATGAGTGCCATTCAAACTTCTATGGATATGGAACTTTGTAGATTTCTCTGAAGGTTACTATTTTGGAATATAATAAATTTTTAATAAACTTATGCCATTGTGTACTTCTTATACAATGATTAACATAATCTGTCATTTCATTTTTATCAAGGGTCTTTCTTTATCAAGGGAAGTATTTGAAAAAATTTTATAGAATTGTCTTCTACTTCTGCTGATTCAATGTAGATAAACCCTGTAAATCCAGTACATAACTATAATTGAAATTCCGGTCCTCCTTTATAAAATTTTTGTTTACACAAGAAATAATGGCAGTGTGGAGTGTGAATTCATTTAAGTCTAATTCGAATACAAACGAATATGTTACTGAGAGGGGGGCTAATGAAACAAACTTTTATCAACCTCTGTATTTCAGCAAAAATATGAGTTTTAATTCCTTTATTTACAAGCTCATATACTGAACATTCGTTTACTTAAAAACTTATTTGAGAGCTGTTAAAATATTACCATATTTTAGCTGCTGAGCACTTGAAGCAAACATGTAAATGTCCCATTAGCTCCATGTGGGTTCTCATGGGACAGGGCTGTTGGGACTGCTGTCTAGTGGATGCAGGGCTAATGGGACATGTTGCCTCAATTAAAATTTAAAAAAAAAATCAGAAAATGACCTTAAAATAAAATTTTAAAACAAACACCATTTACATTATAATAAAATGTTATTTTTTAAACTTTTTTCCTAATGAAAGGTTAAATATCAAAGTTAAAACTCAAAATGATGCTCCTCCAAAAAAGTCAAAAGATGCTCCCATCATTATTGAATCACAGGAGATAATAGTTTTGTAAATAAATCTTAAATTTATACCAAACTTGTTCTCTTTTTAAGGGTACGTAAAATTTAAGACCCTTTATCTTCAAATAGCATACCCGGAGTTCATCGCTTTCTATTTCAGATATCAATCCAACGCAATAAAAATAGTTTGTTTTCCAGCAAATTTTACTAACACCAAATCATTTATCTTTACGAAGCTCTGTTCAGATGTAATTAAAGAAATTGCAGGTGGAAAACTGTATATCATCTATAAAGTCACTTATTATAGGACGAACGAATTCAAAAAGTTGAAATTTAATTCAAATTAATAATTTAATTCAAAAAGTTTTTAGCATTTTTTCTGAATAAGATATTAGGGATTTATATAGATTCTTCAAGAGAAATAAATCTAGGTTTATTAGTGTCCCATTTGACCCAAATGATATTAATTATAAATGATCTAACACAGAACCATGTGTATTTTACCACAGTATTTGACATAGAATATCTTAATTTATTATAAGTCTTCTAAATAAAACTATCGTTTAATTCATAGAGTTTTTATTTAATACTTTAAAAGTGTAAAAAAAGATACAATTTTAAGTTTGGATTCTCCAAAACAACAATTTTTTATTACACTTCAATGCAAGCTTTTAATGGCTTATACTTGGTTGTTAAAATGTGAAGTCCAACTATTACAATGTTGAAGTGTAGAAATATTTAAAAAAAAGAGCTACTTCACAGAAGATAATCATTTATTAGTTTTCGAAATAAATATCACATACAATCTATACACTTGCAACAACATGTTAAAATCGTCAATTATTTACTTCTTGGCAACAGTAGCTTGAGCTGCCTTCTTTGCTTTCACCATCTCTACCAATTCCTTAAAAGAAAAATAATGTATTTAGTCAAATATTTATTAATTTATGGTAAAAAAAAAGTTCACAGCTGCACTGCTTACATTTATTTATATCCTTTGATTCACAATCCTTTGAATAGTTAAGTGAATAAAAGTGCATCAATAAATCATAGAAATAAGCAGTAATTGTTCATTGCAAGTAAGTATTAGTTTTCTTATAATTAATTGTTAATTAATCATCGAATAATAAATTGAGCTCCTGATTTTGAGTTTTTGTTAAAATAAGTTGGCCAACTTTTATCTTCCTTCCTAAAACAATCATCCTGGCCATGCCACTGCTGAACAAATGCAATAAAATGCATATTTTATACTAAAAATAGTTCATTAGAACAAAATCTTCTGAAATTGCCTTGTCATTAAACAGTTGCGCCAAATGAAAAATTACAAAAAAAGACTTTGCAAACTTTAAATAATCTTTTAACAGTTCTATTTTTTTTTTCAATGATTACATCAACAAAGATTAAAGAATTTAACTGTACATGATTCTGGATTTAAAATTAGACATTCTGAAAAGTGCTTGATTTAAACTGTCAAAAAAACACTGAAGAAAACACTAAAACTAGTATTTTATGCAAAAGTTTTTGCTTCTGAAATTGCAAAGTTGTAAAGAAGTCATTCTTCAAAAACTTTTCTTCCTAAACAATGCAGTTTATATCTTTTCACTCAAAAAAAAATCCTACCCATATATTCTTTACATAAAGACAATTTTCAAATAATTGTACTTATAAATGTTAGCAAGAAATTGTGAAAAAAAATAATGTTCAACATTTTCTTCAGGAGTATGTCAATTTGGTGGAATTTGAGGCTTTGAGAGGAAAAAACGCACATTTGAACAGGACCAAATGAACAGACTCTGTCAGTTTTTTGCAACTATACCAATCCATTCCAACATTTCTTTTCATGCAAAATGTCTCAGTCATTTATCGCTGCAAAAACTTTTGAAAATCCTCCAAAATATACTTGACCATCTTACTGCAGAATTTTTTTGTACAATTAATAAATCAGCCACTTCATTATCAATATTTTTAGAAATATTCAATATTCCACTTTATAATGGAAGAGTTAGTATTAAAAAGTTATATATTAAAAAAAATTGTAAAATGAAGTTGTACAGTGAATTCTACAAAGGTTCATGTACGTGTATCCAGTGGCAGAGCAAGGTAAAAAATGTTGGTGCAGCCAATACAAATAGCGCTCGCTCCTTTGGCAAAAAAATGAATAAAAATTCATGATCGGATTTGCGATGTTGCTTTAAGCTGAATACTTAGGTACAGCCCGGCTGAACTTGCTGTATGCCACGAGCCGCCACTGTTTGTTTGTACCTCTGGAGCAAACAGGATAAACAGACTCAATGCAATACTGAACATGTGCATACCTTGTATCTCCTCATGCAGTCTTTCTTTTCCCTCCCTGGGAGACAAGAGGCAATCTTGTCCCACCTTTCAGGTGTGCTACTTGGATAGGTCTTGAGGGCCTGCTCGAGCAATTGCTGCTCCTCGGCAGACCATGCAGCTGGTGAAGCAGACTCTTCGGAGGGGGCTTCAATGTAAAAATTGTTATTAGCGTAAAAATTATTAAATTGTATAAGATATAAGATTTTGTGGTAACTGTATATTTATAGATTTGGATTAAAAAAAATTCAACAAATTACAGAGAAAAATTGTTTTTGGGAATTTTTTTATATTTAGGTACAAGTTACTCTACCATGAGCTAGTAAACTACAGTAACCAAAACAATGAGTTATAATCTATCTTAATAAGCTTTCTTTTAGGTTAGACTATTGAATGCTTATATAAATGGTCCAAGTCAAAATACGGTAGTTTACCTGCCTACAAGCAATATGATACAAGACAACTAACATTTGATTTAACTGAGTATTTATAATAAAACTTTTTAAAAAGCTAAACTTTAAATAATATTATTACTAATTTATAGCAAAATATGACAACAGCTTATTAAAAAAAGTTGAATGACCCTGTGTAAAACAAGTTTTAATTGTTTAATTTGTTTATGAATATTTTAACTTCTAGACAATTTGTTTTTGTCAGAGATTGGTTAGAGGATTTTCTAATTCAAATATTACAAATTCTGTTTAAAGAACTGTCTAAGTGCCTTACATTATGTTATCAATGCTAGACTTTAAAAAAAAAAAAAATTCTTACAATCAAATCTCTCAGTTGGAGCAGATTGCTCAGCCACAGTTACTTCAATTTTCTTTTGGGTTTTCTCTAAATTCTCATAGGCACTTTTATTGATTTGGTCACGAAGATTACCACCTAGAGAAATCAAAATAAAAAAGTTTTGATTACAATTGTTAAAAAATCAATTATCTATTTACTTTCTCTTTCTATAATAAGATATTAAGTGCAAAACTACTTAATAAATTTTTAGTATACAAAATAATATAATACATATTATTTAAAACAAAAAACTTTTTTTTCATGTATTATACAAAACATTCAATTTCTTCAACTTTCTTCTCATAACAATTCTTATGAAATATCATTTTTCCTTATTATGATTTCAGAAACTATGACAGAAGTGCTATGAATGAAATTTTAAAAAAAAACATTCTTATAATGGTTTTATATTACATTATTAAATTCTATACATCATTAAAAAAATTCTAACAATCCCTTATTTCTTTAAAAGTAACTTAGACAGTTAACAACATACTTCGTTTTTGTAAGTCTTTTGCTTTGGCAAGTACTTCTTTTGCTGTTCTCTTTACATTTGAAGTGGAATGCTGTTCCATGAATGCTACGATCACTTCCCACCTATAAAAAAAGTTTAATAATAAACAATTCTTGAATCATATCCTACTGAAGATCATATTTAAACTTTTCTTTGGAAACTAATACAGTGAAGGGAAACTTTTTTTAATAAAGTTTAGAATAAAACTAATGCAAGTTGTTTTTAATACGATAAACTACTTGATAGTTATTTGGAGTTTTTAACATTTGGGCATTTTTAACCAGGGGCAATTTATTAACCTGGAGTCAGGTCTATTAAGTCCTGATAAACTCCTTGGCTACAATAGAGCATGTGTAGCAGTCTTGCTTCAGGAGAGATAACCTGAATGAAAAAATAGCTAAATAGTAGGATAAAAGGAATCAGTGTTGTTTACTAATGTCCTTGACTTTTGGTGTCGCATAAGCCACTAAACCTATAGCCATCTTCAAAAGGCTGCTTAAAGAGTAATTAAGAGTACAGTTATAAACTGATTGTAGCAAAAACAGTGACTCTTAATGTAATAAGTATCAATTGATTTGACATAACCAAATCAATTTAGGTTCAATCTGCGTTATTTGTATTTTCAACAAATTTGCAAGTCTTAAAAAAAAAACTGGCATCTTAAATGATTATTGATTTAAATTGCATACATTTACAAGCATATAAGAAATCATATATAGTGGGTTTTAAATATTTTATGAATAATCACACTATTAAATATCTGCAGCTAAGCACAAAGTAGTACATGTTGGACAACCACCTTTAAAAGAACATTCTATTTAAGTAAAAGCTCTTTTTTAGTAGAGATGTTTAATCTGAAAATTAGTAATTTTTGTATCATTTAAATCATTGTTTCAAAATATAAGTTTAGAAGTTAGAAGATTTTTTTGAGACGCTAAAAACAAAGTTTGCAAACACGAAGCTCATTATAACTTTTTCAAATAAAAAAGATTGGAATCAATTTTAAAATCATAACGTTTGGAGGTACAAAACCTACCTGTTAATAGTACCGGCAGGGAACACGTTAACTCCCTTCACAAGAAGTTGTAGGTCATTAGGAGACCATGGTTTTGCTGAAGCTTTTTCTTCGCTGTTTGAAAGAGATCGTTGTGAAGAAGCAATCAGCTGCTCTTTTTCTAAATCTAACTGTTTGTTAAGAGATTCCACCTAGATAAAAGTTATTGTGTTAAAAATATTAAAGAATGAAGCAATCTCTGGATTAATAAAAAACAATGCTAATCTGACGTAAAGATTCTAAAGCTATCGATATAGATACTTTTCAGTTTCAGAGTTTTTACACAATTAAAAAAAAATAGGGTCTCAAGTTTTAAAGAAAAAAGATAAACACATGTTTCAAAAATAATTTACCAATGACAACTGATCATAAAGGAATGAATCATAAAAAGAATTAATATACATATAATTTAAATCATTTAAAATTTAACATTACACAATTACATTCACTTATTACTACAGATCTAAATTTCATTTTGAAAACTAAAAACAATCTAGACCTTAAAAAGCCAAATTAAAATATAAGCAAATGGGTCCAAGCACTAACTTTTTACAATAAACATAAGATGTGACTTGTAATATATATATATTCAATAAAATATATATTTAAAAAGTTCATAAGATGAACTTTAACAAATATTTGCATAAAACTAATATAAATTATTTTAAAGCTTAGCATAGATAGTTAACCTGCAAGTAGTTTCATAATGATTCTTTTTTTTTTTTTTCAATCTTGTTTACTCTGCTTTCTAATTAGTTTGCTATCTTAAATCATGAAAATTATTTATTAACAATAGTAATTAAGTTTAATCATTACCTCCTTTAAAAATGTATTCTTCTTATTAGCATCATCTCCTTTCTGCAGTTCAGAATTAAGATCTTGTAGTCTGCACAAAATTTGAGTATTAAGGATCATCATAAACATAATCGAAATAATTGATTATAATTAACTTGTCACTTAACTTAATACATTTAATTGACTTGTTATTTAACTTAATACATATAATTTACTTGTTACTTAACTTAATACATATAATTAACCAAAGTACCTAGTTTTTTCTTAAATTAAAAGAATGGTAAGATGGCAAAGAGAGAAGAATATTAAAATCAAGTTCATCTAAATAAACTGAATTGTTAGCTGATTTTTTTAATATTGTACAATCATGTCATCAGCAAGACTCAAATATAAAATAGTAAAGCCTTACGCATCTGTAAGACTCACTATTTAACTAAACACGCACTAATATCCTCATTTTACTCCTTTAAAATGTTAAAAACAGATATATACTAAGAAAAAAAACAGACTATTTGCTATAAATATAAACTTACTGTTTTAATGAGAGAAGAGTACAAAGTCTATCAACATCTTTCATGTGAGATATTTTGGTTTCGTCATCCGAAGAGAAATAATTATTTTTCTCACAAATTTGCTGTAGTAATTTTTTCTCTTTTTTCTGTTGCTTTTTAAGAGCATCCTTCTCTTTCTTTTCTTTCTCTCTCTGAAAAATATATTAAATATTATATTAAAAAAAGTTTTTTTTATAAACTGCAATCACATATTTAAGAAGAAAATTCAAATTAATTAAATTGGCATCAAAAGAAATTAAACAGAGGCTTCCAAACTTTTGATTTGCGTACCTTTAATGGCATAAAAAATATGACAAACATACATCACTAACTGGAACTATCATTTCAATTAATGAAATAAAAAAATACAATTTCACAAAACCTCATGACCCCCAAACAGGCACGATTGGGAACAGTGGAGGATCTGACAACCAGGATTGAGTACAAAAGAAAAAATATACCTCTAATGCTCTAAAGAAGCTTAAAGTTAATATAATTATTGTTAATCTATAATATATTTCCCATTTGATAGATAAAATTTTAAACTACCGGTAATCCTAATTTCATTATAGTTGATGTTAATCGATTTAATAAAGGAAAATCAAATCATAATCAATCTATTCAACACCATTCAAGTGATGAGATCAAATACATTTTATACCTTTAATTTTGCTTCCTCTTCTTCTTTCTCTTTTTGTCGCTGCTCCTCTTCTAAGGCTTCTTGTTTTTTCTGGAAAAAAATGTCAATAAATTAAGAATTTATATTATTTTCAAATTTTTTAAGGAATGAAATTTTGTACTTGTTACAATTCAAATAAAATATAATAACTTCCTAATAATTTAAACTCATTTTCTTCCCAAAACAACACAACACTATTGTTGACAGTTCCATTGCAACCCAACCACTAGCATTGCAAAATGAACTCTATTTTGAATAACTTATCTTCCCATTAACGAAATTAAGTATTACTCCTACAAATAAATTAAAAATAAAAAAATGTGCAAAGGAGCAAATACAATTAGAAAAAAAGAGTACTTAAGAAAATACCGATCAAATTATAATAAAAATACCCCATGAGTCATTTACATATCACAGCATAAATAACTATTTTGCTGCAAATTAAACTTTAAAAGAAAAAAAAATGGAGTTTTTCCAAATTATTTTCAAATAAGGATAGGTTCTTACAATGATGTTAAACACTGGAATTTTTTTTAAATTTTACAGAAATTCCCTGTTATTATAAATATTTAAATAAAACATTAAATGATACAAAAACAATTGAAGAGCTTTGTGGAATAATGTACTAAGTGACAAAAAAAAAATGAGCCACAAAGTTTTTCGTTTGCACTTAGATACATCAAAAATAGCACTTACAAAAGGTTAAAAAATATACTTAAAGTAAAGTTTATGAAAAAGGGGTATCTTGTTATCTTTAAAAAAGGGAATAGTATGTTTATTGGCATAATTTTTTTTTTCGAAAATGTCACTTAACACCTTCCTCCACTAAGCTCTTCAATTATTAAACCTGTAGTTAATAAATGAATATTTCCAGGTGGAAAAAATTATAAATATGTCACCTCAACAAAGCAAAGTTAATGTCTATGAATATGGCCAAATAGCTTTAGTTTGGAAAAACCAGCATCAATGAATTTAAGTACACAATCACATATTAAAATATATGATCACCCTTTTTTCCTCTTCAATCTTCAACCTTGCTGCCTCTTCCTTAGCCTTTTTCTGTGCGATTTTCCTTTTCTTTTCATCTTCTTTGAATTGAGCGATTCTTGGATCACAAGTGTAAGCATTATCTTCAAATAAATAAAAGGATGCAATCAATGTATTAGGTTACTTATTGTTACTTAAAACTGAAAAAGTATATTTAAGCTGTAAATAAAGTCTGTGTCTAGATGTGTAATGTTCCCTTACCAACTAGCTGTCTTATCCTAGTCATTTCGTCTTTCTTCAGCTTTTGGCGAGCAACTTTATTTTGTTTCTCTATCCACCTTCTTTCTTCACGGCTAAAAGATAATTGTTTAAGTGAAGAATTTAAACAAAATTATTTTTAATTAGTTAACCAGAACTATTGGTTTACTATAACTTATAATTGTATAGTATTAATTATAGTGTAAACTGAAATGCTCTTAAAGTAATTAAACTAAGTTTCAATAACGAGGTTGCCACTTTTCATCAATTTAGGAATTGCTATACTTAACTGTGTGATTACTCCAGAATTATATTATGTACACAGTATATGTGTAGTAGAAAATGTCTCTGATATTCATGATGATTTAACAGAAGTGTGAACATTACAAAAAGTCAACTTAAATTTTATGAAAATTTTGAAAGTGACAAAGTCTACCAATTTTCAAATTTAAAAGAAAATTCAAGTAGGTATTCTTTAACAATACATTTAAAAAAGTTAAATATTGTTTTATATTTTTCTTAAGATGGATGGTCAGTTCAAATAGAGTTATTACCCCATATTTTTTTAGCTATATACACCACAATATTCTTAAGATAGTGCTACTGCTTTAAAATTAAATCATTAAATTATTAAATAACTGCTATTTTCCTTTCAAATTAGTTTTATTTTGATTTTATAACAGTACTCATACTTGGTGAAAAAATTATTGCAGCAAAGCCATACTTTAGCAGCAGTTAGGATTTCACAACTTATGCATTAGCTCCATGATGCTAACCAACTGAACATCCATCTTAAACCTCAATTTTCTTTTTAAAAAATTGTAATCACAAATATGATAACAAATAGTCAAATTGTATCAATAGATTTTTGTATCTACTCACTTTTCTCCTTTCTCTTTTTCTTCTTCATCTAAATAAGAAAATTCTCGCCAAGAATCAAAATCATACCTATAAAATATCTACTTTAGTATATCCAAATGATTAACTACATTCATAACTGAAATTAATATCAACAAAGACAAACAAAATATTTTGCCCAAAAATATATTACCAAAAACTGTAGAATGCATCCACTTCTTCCACAGTAGAGTTCTTATCACCTAGCCGTGGCACAGGTTTCCTAGTAGACCACCTTTAAGTTTAAAGGGAAAACTTCACATCAGCCAGTACATAGCAAATTATGTTATTAAATCTCTAACAAATATAGATCAAATAAAGCATACCACAAATGCGAAACATTTGCGCATATTAAGATGGTGCGCTGGCAGTACCAGACACACCAAAAAAGTTTTGTAGTAATTTGAACACACATTTGGTTGTGCCTGCACTTAAACATAGGTGAACTGACAAAGGGATGTCACTTTTAGTTTGGTTTGGTAAAAATCATCTCTCTGGAACACCCCAAGAGCTTTTGACAGCTGGCCTCGTAATTTTAAACAACCATTTTCTAAAAATATAAATTGGATTAGTGTTTTTGCGATTGTTTTCAATAGTATTAAACAATATTTTAGTGTATATCTACAATAGAAATAAGAAAGCTGGTTTTAAATTATGAAGCCACCGTCCAAATGACCTTGGAAAATTCTAGTGAGAAGATAATTCAAAGAAACTAAAAAGAACTCATCCCTTCATCAATGTGCCTATGTTTCGTCTATGTTGTACAAGCAATCCATCTATAGCCAAAAGTTTGTTAAATTATTAGGCTACTTTTATGACAGTCTGGTAACAGATATTGCCAGGGCAACACTGAACATTCCTAACTCAATATTTACCGACTATCAAGGAAACAATGAAACTCCTTATTGCTTAAAATATTTTTTATTCCCATAACCATCCACCTGATGCATTTTTCGATTCCAGCCTTGTACAGTTTGCATTGGAAGACCCATGTAATAAGTACAATGTTCGTTAACAAATGTAGAAATTATAATTACTAAGAGCCTATAACTATTGTGATATGCTGGCTTTTTAAATCCAATATTTTGTTTCAAAGCCACGTGAAGTACACCTATCATCAACCCCCTACTTTTTTTTAACTATTTCTAATCTTTTAACTATTTCTAATCTTACATAAAGCTTTAAAAATGAGCGTTTATGATTTCCGTCAACATATCTTTAATAATCTCGCTTTAGTATCTAGCATCAGAAATATTTGACAGTTTGCCATAAACACAATTTTTTAAGATCAATAAAATGTCATAACAAATGCTAAACAAAGAAATGATTTTCATGACAAGCATTATTGATTTTATAAATAATTTTTTTAAATAATATCATAAATTTACAGATTAAAATTTATATTAAATTCTAAAGTGTTATATTTCAAAACAAACTTTTATAGAAATACTAAGTAATACTTTACACATTCTTGTATTTTACCAATACCTTGAACTACTAGTAAAGTTAAATTTCCCCTTAACTAATACTTAATGTCATACCAAAATGCAATAAATAGTCTTTAATACAAATATTTTACCTAGCATTAGCATCAAATACAGGAGTAAACAACTCAAAGAAGTTTTCCTTAGAATAATTGTTTGAAGGAGGAATGTCATCATCAAACTCAGGGTCAACACTGTCATAAGACTGGCGCTTTGAGGTACCAAGTATTTCATATGCTACAAAGAAAGAAAACTTCAACTACCAAGAAATGCACTGTTTACAAACATATAACATCAATAAATGAAAAACAAAAATTTAAATACCATACAAACTTAAATAAAGTATTTTAGTTTGTTTTCATATACACTATACCAATGTTCACATTGGTTTGTCCTTTTAGTATTTTATAGCTTCTTAAAAAGTATTCTGGTACTGGCTTATTTTATAACAGTAGGTTCGTAACAGAAACAGTCACTGAGAACTGTTTCCACACAAAATTCAGGTGTCTAAAAAAGCTCCTATAGCATTTATTTACAATTCGAACTTTCAAAATTTGAAATTATTTTTCATCAAAAATCAACAGTTTTTCTTAATCATTACCATATTTACTTGTATTTCGAAGAATAAAAATGTAAGTAAGTTCATCTTAAAATAGCAGCTAAACATTTCCAACAACATAGAACTTTAAAACTATATCACCTTTAAAATGTAACTAAACTGATTTTTAAATACTTAAAAAATAAATAATAAAAAACTTTTGTCAATGCAATAATTAGTATAAGGTATCATATTTCGTAAATAAATGCTTAAATTTAAATGACAAATTAAATGCTTTTAAAAATAAAGTATGTTTGTAAAAGTAACTATCACCTAAACCACTTCTACTTCATTAACTTTAGAAACTAAATATGTTAATTAACATACCCCTTAATCTTAATGAATAAGGTTATTGATTGTTCAGATTTGAAAAATAAATTCTTCCGCAAGGAAGGACAATTACTATGCTCTGAATAATAAAATATTAATTTAACAAATACAATTGCAACATGGTTTAAACTAGAAATGCAGATACCTTTAGTAATGCAACTGAAATAATCATGGTCAAGATCTTTCACTTTTTCCCCAGCACCACGCCGTTTGTCTGGGTGATGAAGCAGTACTATTTTTCTATCTGAAAGAGATATATGAATCACAATTTGAATAATTATTATCAGAAATAAAATCATTCATAAAATCACTAACAAAAATACATCAAATTATAAATCTAAATAATGCAACTTGCTACTAAAAACTACATGCAATTATAAAGCTGAAATACTAGCTTTTCACTGCATTTTACCTTCTGAATTACAAAACTGAAAAGTTTGTTTTTTATTAAATAAACTGAGCCTAGAGGCAACTTTAAAAGTTCATTTTTACTATCAAATGATGGAAAAATCCAAGAAAACATTTTTATGGATTCTTAATGAGTAACAACAGTCATTTTCTCCAGTAATATAAGTAGTTTGCTTCTGACACAGCAACTTTAGTTTAGTTATTATGATAAGTATATCAAAGCTCAAATAATACTTATGACCTAGAAATAATGTAAATGTTCAATAACTTGTTTCTAGTTTGGGCCAAATTACTATTTTAACAGCTGCATTTCCTAAATATATCTAATAACACACAATTTGGAGCAAATAGTTAGGTTTTTTTAAAAATATTTAATTGTTTTTAATGTTAATTAATGGCCAAGAGTCTTTTTCATGATTCATGTCATTTCTGTCCAAGATAACTATTCAATATTAAATACAAAAAAAAACACCAGTTTATCCCAGACTATATTTTTTCCCCATATTTGTGTTTTAAAGTATATAGAATACAATCATGGGCCTCTGTTTAACAATGCAGCAAATACATAAAACATCTCTGATGATAATATAATATGATTACACAATGTAATCTCAGGTAAAATTGAGAATCCTTACAAGCTTTCTTGATAAGAGCATCAGACGCCAAAATGCGTTTTTTCTTCAAACCTAACACAGCATAATGATCTTGATTCTGTGAAAAAATAAAAAAATTAAATGATGATTGCACTCATATAAAACACTGACTATAAATGTTATTTTTTTTAATTATATTTTTAAAAAAATAGTCAAGATTCTTGAGTCGGAAATACATTATTATAAATGAGTTTGATGTTTTAAGTAAGGCAAAGGTTGTTTGCATATAAATAAATCAAGGTAATGGGACTACCAACTGTAGACCGTCATTACTTAAATAATTTTATTGAATGACAGATCAGGTGCCGGCCTTTTTGCTTGAGAAGGAATTTAAAATATGAGCATATATTAATGATTCAGAACTTTTCTAAAATAAACAAGCGTTCCTAAATATTATCATTCCAAAGATATATACTTAAAGTCTTAAATAGTTATAAGGGTAACAACTGTAACATTGCTAACCTTCCAATCCTTAGGATCTAGTTTCTTTAAATATTTTGAATTGTCTTCTAGTTCTATGTCCTCTGATGTATCATCGTCATCCTCGTCTTCTGGTTTATTTTCCTCTGGATGATGAGATTTATACTCATTTGCTTTGACAGACTGGAAGTGCTCAAACCATTTTCCAACGGGTTCCACCTTTATTTTAGTAAATTCTGAAATACAATTAAACATTTACAAAAGTGGGCACTCAAGATTACTTTTTCGTATAGTTTGGGGCACAAAATGTAGAATAAACTAATTCAAGTAACAAAATAACTAGTTGGCGCCAATACAGTAGTACAATCAGTATATCCAAAGTTGTACCTGTTTTTATTAAATTTTTTATTTCCAATTAGATTTTTGTCAAATTTTCCATTGTATTTTGAAATTTAAAGCTTTAAAATATTAAGAATCTACTTGGTTTCAACGTTTATTGCGTTTTGGTTGCTACCACTTTTGCCCCAGTAAAGAAATAAAATATCCTTAGTTATGTCTTTGATAAAGTAACTTAGCAAAAAATACATCAAACCTGAAATTGGATTGAAAACTTCGACGAACATGCCGGTTGCGGGAGCCATGGTGAAAATTTATTTTAAAAAAAGGAAAGAAAATGTGGAGAAATTCCCACAAGGGAACGGGAACTTGGAAAATAGCACTGAAAGTGTTGCCAAATGAAACTTCTAAAATTACCGGTGCAGGAACATTGAGCTAGTACCCTAGTACCGGAATGGAAAGCTCATCAATATTCAGCCCGCATTAACCATAAATACAAATGTTTCTATAAAATTTTAAATCTGTTAGTTTTTTGTGTCTTCTAAGAGTCGATTACTAGCTCACGAAGACTCCCCAGGCTCAGCCCCTATGCGCGGCATATAAAACTACGAAACTTGATTTAAATGTGTTTAAACTATATAAGGCAGGAAAGATATTAAGAAGCGGTTACCTAAATTTATATAAACAAATATCATTCGGATCGGAGAGGTGAAGATGGAAAGTCAGATGTTAGACAATGTAAACCAAATGAAATACTATGTTCTTGCAAGTTTATTTTTATTAAAATAATTATAATTTTATTCAATTGAGCATTCATTGATTTCCATGTCATGTTTTCAGTTGTAGTAAAAAGTTTATGCAATAGGAAATTGGTTAGTGATACTTTTAAAAGAGTTGGAACACATAGCAAGTTATTTTACAGCAATGCCTCTGATGAACATAATATTCGTAAATTTAAGAGGTTTAAAAGACTAGTTTATACTGGTCTATTCGGTGGAACATTTCTGATTGCTTTATGGGCTAAAAAAAATAAACGTTCTTCTGTATTCGATGATGCAAAACTTGTTACAAATACCAACTATCATAAGAACTTCAAGCTTTATGAATACAAAGGCGTTATTCTGCCTTCTTTTGTCATGAATAATTTGAATAAAATACAAAATTTCATTTGTAAAGAAGATGATGTTATAGTGGTTTCTTTTCCAAAAGCAGGTACGTAGTTAGAAGTTACTTTTATTAAACCTTTCTTTAAAATATGCTGTAACAAAATCCAAAATAATCTCTTACTTATGCTTTTCACTAAGTTTCCTGGCATGAAAATCAATATTAAAATTTTTGCCTATTATTCAAAAACGATTGATAAGGTAACTGTCTTTCTGCAGCAACCTGTGTGTTTATACTTAATTCATAAATGACCTTCAACCTATTTGATAGATAAATTGTATTTTACTATCTAGAGGCAGTTTGAAATGTAGCAAAGTAACGCAAACTATAGTTAAAACGTAAATAAAAAAGCATAACCTATTCATATATAAGAGATTTTTAAATGTCTTCTTTATATGGTATTTTTTAAACTGGAGTTGTGATTGAAATATCAACTGCTCCATTCTCCGGAATCAACCAATGTAAAAGCTCAATTTTGATGGATGACATAGTTTGTTCTCAACTAATACTTACCTACCCACCCCCACCCCTTCCCCCAATTAACGAAACATAACTATAGCCTAGCACTATATTTTCAGCCAAACCAATTAGGCTATGGTTATGTTAACGGCCTAATCTGGTTTCATAGACCAGCTTGTCTATAGCATTTACTGTTTTCAGTATCCTGATGTGTTTACATATTTTCAGGTACTACATGGCTTCAAGAAATTATTTATTGTGTCCTGAATGGAATTGATGAATCTCAACACCAGAGTTTAGAAGACAGATTTCCATACTTAGAGTTTATTTATCCTGGGCTGGCTTCTATTGAAAAGATGGAAGGTCAACGACTAATTAAAACTCACTTACCTTTATCAATTCTACCTGAGGATATTCACAAGAAGAAACCAAAGGTATAATTTCTGATATCTTACACCCCTAAAACACAAATTACCTTTTTAAAAAAACTAGTCCATGCTGGCTAATCTGAAAGCTTGTTTGATACACGTCTTGGCTTATATTTTATCCTTTAAACAGTGTGTTTGATATAAATGCAAGGTTAATTATGTTTTTTAAAAAAAAGATTCAATGCCTACTAACCATCTCATAGTAATCCAAAGTTGTTGTTTTTTCAATAGTAATACTTTGGATTAACAAAAAAGAACTATTGGGGAGAAGTTCAGAGGACATAAAGATAAATAGGTTCTCTTTTTATCTGTGTTTCTAGCAAAGAAGAATGGGTGTCAAACTAGTATTCTATAAGTCTATAACCTTTGTGCACTTTTTTCTTTTAGTAAGGTTTTAAAATAACCCAATTGTTTATTTTCGCTGTTATAAACATTTGAATAAAATAATCACAGTATCAATTTTCTCAATATATTTTCGTCAAATTTATTTATCTCTTTTTATCTACAGATATTCTATATTATGAGAAATCCTAAGGATGTTGCAGTCTCTTATTATCATTTTGTTCGAATGATGACTATTACTGATTACACGGCATCTTTTGATAATTTTTTTGAAGATTTCATTTCGGACAAAGGTATAGATTTTGACTGAGTAGGTTTTTTTTTTAAACATTCAGCTTTTGTGGAGCATGACTAACAGTTACAAATATTTTGTTTTAAAAAATGTATTGAAAGTGATAATTACATTGGGGTATGTATAATTTCACTTATGATGAAAAATATATTTTTCTAATTATTTAGAATAGCATATTTTAACCATATCTAATTTATCATAATTATTTCAGGGATACATAAAAAGATACTTTTTAAATTGAATCTTGAATTTTATCTTACATTTTTATTTCATACTAATTTACTAGTTCACATTTGAAGAGTGCAGGGGAAAAACCAATTGATTTTGTAGAGAAGTTTCCTTAGCAGGCCACTTTGGGGATGATAGCGAGTGATTGCTTTTAAACTTTTGTAAGAAGAAAGAGAGAAACCGGTTTTCTGCCGCCTATGTCCGCCAAGCAGACAATTGTGGGCGTCCGCCTAATAAATCAATCGCTTCTCTCCCTGTACTCTTCATTTATTATGTAAAAAAAACCCATGGTTATTTAAAAATTAGTAAATTATTTTGCAATTTATTAATTAATAATTTATGTCTGCTTACGTCTTATACATCAAATTTATTTTTTAGTTATTTCTATGTTTGTTTCTTAAATGCTTACTAATTTATTTATTTTTTATATTTAGTTGCCTATGGTCCGTTTTGGAAACACTATACAGAAGTATGGCCTCATCGGAATGATCCCAATGTTCTCTTGTTATATTATGAAGATCTTCACAAAGTTATTATTCTTTTTATACTCTATTTTTTAAAAATCATTTCTCTTAAGTCTTAATTCTCTAGCCACAATTATCTTTACTGTCTTAAAAACAAAATCAATTTTTGTAGGATATACATGGAAGTATTAAAAGAATAGCTGATTTTCTGAATAAGGATCTCTCTGAAGAGGAAATTAATCAAATTGCAGATCATTGTTCATTTCACAACATGTCAAAAAACCCCAATGTAAACTATCAGCATTGGGACGACCTGGGAATTAGAAAAACTAATGAATCAAGATTTATGAGAAAAGGTTAGTTATTACTATATAATAATCTTTCTACTGAGTCTCCCAATAAAATAACTATCTCTGTCCGTTTCCCTCCTGAGCAAAATCATACGGATGTATTCTTTATGTAAAAATATTTTTGAAGCAATATATATTTATAAGTACAGTAAACTCCCGATTATCCGCGGGTGGATTATCCGCTTTGCGGATTATCCGCGGGTCATGATTCTCCTCTCCCTTTTCCCTGCAAAAATAATAATTTAACAAATCGCAGAAAAATTTAATTTAGTTTTTTTAATACGTGTTGAAAAAATGCATTCCAAGAACAGCTAATTAATCTTAAGAATGACGAATACATTCAAGGAACGACGAATAAATTAAAAAAAACGAAGAATGCATTAAGAACAACGAACAACATTAAAATAAGGATGATATAGGAAACCTGGTGTGTGCCAAAATGTGTTCGGCCAGGTGCACATCACGTGTCGATTTTTGCCGAAAAGCGTCAATTGTAAAATAAATTGTTCGCGATTTCAGTGAACTGCTTTGCGTGATTTTGATTGCAAAATGAGTGAGAAGCGAAAAAAAGTTTTAAAAAAAAAAAAAAATCTTCAATTACAAATAAGAATGAGAGACAATCACGAATAGCATAAGAATAAGACAAACTTCAATCACAAATAAGAATGAGAGACAATCACGAATAACATAAGAATAAGACAAACTTCAATCACAAATAAGAACGAGAAGTTTCATGGCTAATAAACAGAACAAAAAATTGACCGACTTTTTTGTAAAATTGTATAAATCTTCATATTTCATAACTGCTACATATTTTACCTTATTTTTATGAAAGCAAAAGCAATTTTGTGGATATTTTCTTTACTTTTGCGGATTATCCGCGAATTCGCTTATCCGCGGATGCCGCGCCACCCAATTCCGCGGATAATCGGGAGTTTACTGTAATTGTGACAAATTAACAGTTAAAATTTGCTGAGGGTACATCTATTTAATTGCATTTGAGGTTTTAAGCCCTAAAAAACACATGTTTGTGCAATGGATAAAACAAGTTGTATCAGTTTTTTAATTAATAGTATATTTTAACTATTATTTAACAAATGCCTTTGGAATTTACCACTTTTGAAAGACCTCCTTTCTCCTTCCTTGACCTTACTTACTTAGCCCTCTGTCACTCCATCACTGGAGCATAGGGCCTCCGTCAATTTCCTCCATCTCACTCTGTTGGTGGCCAGATGTTTCGCCTCCCGCCATGTTGTCCCCACGTCCTTCAGTTCTTTCTTGATCGTCGGTCTCCAAGTGTTTCTTGGTCTTCCCCTCTTTCGGTGCCCCTGGGGATTCCAGTCAAACGCCTGTCTTATCTTGAATTTTTCATTTTTTCGCAATACCTGACCAATCCACTGCCACTTTCGTTTCTTAATTTCAAATTCAATTGGTATCTGATTTGCTCTCCTTAGAACTTCTTCGTTATTAATTTTATGGTACCACTTAATGCCAAGAATCCTTCTAAAGCACTTGTTAGTGAAAACCTGAAGCTTTCTCACGTTAGTTTTATTGCAGTGCCATGTTTCAGATTCCTTCCTTGACCTACCTCATTTTTTAACACGGGTGATACTTGTTAGCTGTTTTGGTGTTGGTACTTTTGAAAAGCTTGAACTATCTTGTGCATAATATACGAAAGTATTATAAGAAACTGAAAAAAGAAGTTGTGAAGGGAATTCTACAACAGTAAAATCCTAGGATAACTTTTGTTAGATCTTTGGTCTAAAGAGGCCATCTAACTTTTAATTTTTATTATTCATAAATAAGGTCCAAAATTTTAAATTCAAAAACTTCATACCCATTTTAAAAATTTATGAATGAAATAGAAATAGTATGCCATTCAAGTTAAATTTTTGAATACAGTTGGGATGAGGACAACAAAATATATCATCTAAACCCAAGGGAAGATACTTCATACCAACATACTTCAAACTTAACTACATTTATTTTTTATAGGTCAAATAGGAGATTGGAAAAATTATTTTAGTGAAGAGAAGAATACTTTAATGGATTCGTGGATTGACGAAAAGTTTATGAACATTCATTTCACATACGATAACCTAAAAGTATAATAGGTAAACAAAACTTACTACATACTTTTAAGTTGTAGTACAATTTTATTAGTGATAGTATCTTTGATATCATTGCGAGTTAAAATATTTGCCTTGTTAATTATTTAGAATAAAAAAAAAGTTTATTAGACTAATTAAGTTACTTTTGAAAATAAATATGGAATATTTGGTCAAAGTTTTGTCTGCTTTTTGCTTAAAAACAAATTTATCTTGTTTTGATATAAATGAATTATGGGAATTTATATCTTTTTGCCATTATATTTGACTGTGCACAATAAAATTAAGAATGAAACTCCACTTTGTACGGGTTTGAATAATTACTAAAATTTATTCTCCCTTTATTGAAAATGTTATGCAAGAATGAGTCCCTTTATAATTTTATGAGTATGCAAATCTATTTAGGGGTATTTGGGAGATTGAAAAAAATGTTTTTTTACTTTAAAACAATTATTCAACTAACAAATTTACCAAAACACTTTTAAGAATTTGGCTACTAACGACACTCATTTGTTAGAACAAATGTTTAAAAATTACTTATGAGGTGAAAGGCACTTAAACTCATTGTAATATGTCGCGGTTGTTAAAAAAAATCACAAAGGTATAAACCATCAATTCATTCCCGACACACATGTATTTAAAAACATTCAACAGGTTATTGGGAAACAAGGGGTTAGGTTTATTTGTGCAACTTTTTTTTCTTAGCTGTTTAGCAAGACCAGCTGCATATGTATTAAGAGTTGTTTATCCATTAGAGAAACAGAAAACATTAAACGAAATGCTTTTATAAAAAAAAAAATTGTTTATTACTTCATCGCAAAAGATCCTTTGTAATAAACCATACAAATTTACATAAAAACTATCCTTAAAATGCAACCTAAAACTTTAAAAAAAGTGACAAATCGAAATATTAACTTTTAAGGTAGTCAAGTATTTAAATCCACGAAAAATTGAGAATACTTGAAACTTAGCAAATCTGAAGTTTTTCATTGGGATATCTTTCAACTGTTTGCTAAACCCGGAAATAACCTGTACAAAAAGCTTTATCTTCGGAAATTGCAGAGAGTGGCCAAATATCCCAAAATACACTTATTTGTTGCATGATTTCAGATTTAAAAAAAAAAGTAATTACAATTCCCAAAGGCAGGACACCCTGTAATCAGTATAAAAAAGAAAATAATCAACTATAAGCATTAACCAATATCTTTTGTCATCTTAAATTCAGATCCATTCAAGTTGATTACAAAAAAAAATTTAGTTACTAGCCTGAAACTTTTGCTACCTTTTCAAGAACGTATGTATATATTCTTGAATCTATACAATGAAAAAAGAAGTCCTTAATTTCCTTTACAAAAATATCTATTCCAAAGGCACCATTTAACAACAGGTTATGTACAAATCTTCCTGAAACAAGCTTAACTTGAGTATGTTTAAGACAGCAATAGAGAGAAGGGATAGTAGATATTACTAATTAGCTGCAAAATTAAGAATTTTTTTTGTGATATTTTGTATTCATTTTAAGTTCAGGTTTCTAGTGGTGTAAATACTTTTAGGTTTTATATCTATAGTGTTTTTCATTACTTATTTAGAATAGTTATAGTAATAAGATGATCAGTAGAATAATATAATCTTATAGGGTTTTTTCCCCTGGATAGCATAAAATCAGCAATCGTAATTGAAATGTGCGTGCAATGTCATATTTTAGATTTCAGAGAGCAATACAAGGTTTAAAGTAATCCATTATTTCTAGGTCTTTTTGTCTGTACAGAAGATGTCTGTATTTAGGTTGTGTAAAGTATTTAAAGCATATATAACCTAGTAGACATAAAGATATGAGCCATTTTAATATTTTCTGTAAAATTAGGTGTTGCATCTGTATAATAGTTGGATAATGCAATTCAAAATGCAGTAGTTACCGAGTCAGAACCAAAATTATGAAAACTATGACATAATAGTAATAAGTTTTGGGCTTTTATTGCATGTACACATCAATACAAAACATACGGTAAAGGTGGCTTTAAACACTGCCATAACTTTAATACAGATAACAATAGCACAAGTTTAACTAGTAGCCGGTATAAACTTTTTTAAATTTTGTGAATGGCAGCCTGTATATATACAATATTATCTATTCTTCATACTATAATTTGACACTCAACCTTTACTTATAAAATTGGTTTAAATAAAATACCATTAAACAATTTATGGAAGTATTAAAAAATTATGTTAAAAAGTCTAGAAAAGTTTAAAAAAGTTCAGATACAATACCACCCAATGTATATAACAGAAATGAAATAATAAAAACCAAAAAATAAACAATTGTGATATATAAAATATATATACAAGTACTAAATGGATGACATCTTTTTAATAATAATAAGCTAGCAAACATTCCTAAAACCTAGTAGCAAAAATATGTCCTTAATAAAGCACAATAACACTTAGCACATGGAATTTTTTGTTTTCTTGTCATCACATTTAGTAATTTTTTGCAGTTCTCATGGTTTTCTATTTTTCATCTGCAATTCAAATCTTTTGTTCTTCCTTACTCCTTGCAAAACACCTCGTACTTCAACTCTATAAACAAAAATAAAAAAGATTCAGATGTATTACAATAAAAAATATTTTAATGATATAAGGTTTTGACTACAAAACAAAAACTTTGTTGATAATTTCTGTCTGTCACAAATTTAGACAATCAACTTGTAAATTACATATAAAAAGCTTGTTTCCAATTGATGATGTCAAAACTTCTCAAAATTAACTTTTGAAAAATACCCACATGTCCAATAATTTCAATAGGTAGATGAGAGAAAAACAGAGTTTTATACTTAGGTTTTGTTTTATTAATTCGACTACTGAAGGAAAAAAATTGACTTCAAGTCAGCTCATCAGCATAAACTTAAAACAGACGTGTTTTATTTAAAAAAAAAAAAACTTACAAGAAAATATTCGAATTGTTGCTTCAGTATTTACTGAAACAACAATTATTAAATAATTCAGTAAATCTTGTAGTTAACCCTAAGCTATCTGAAAACAAAGACGGCATTATTAAACATTGTTCTATTTTTTTTTATCATTAAGATAGATGGAGCAGTCAATAAACTTGATTACCTACTAAAATTCCTGTTACTTTGATTCAACAGTTGAAAATATCCCTTGAAACAGGTTAAAATTATGACAATAAGCCATTAAAAAATCCTGATTATAAACTTTACCTTTTTGCTTTGATGACCCTGTTTTCTGGAGCAACTTTTTTAACTGGTGGAGCAGGTGCAGAGGCAAAGATGCTAGCATTCAAATTAACCTGGCCTAGTGGCTTAAGAGGTCCCTTATGAGGCTTGTAAGTTAGTTTGCGAGACAAACTGGCCTTTAGGTCAAACTTTTTCTGCAAGGGTGTGTTAAGCTTTTTTGGCAAGGGTGTGTTGGCCTTCTTTGGCAATGGTGTATTTTCTTTAGTCACTAGCCGTGGTGCTTTGGTTTCACCTAAAAAAAAGTATTAAAAATATAATTTATACTGTTGTCAAAACAAAAGGTTTGTACCAGAAACTGTCTTAACTACTTAAAAGGCCATAGTTTTACTTTTCATTGTTAATTTTCAGAAAAATTTAACTGTAGCTTTAAAATAGACAAAATCATGAATAAAATTGAACCTTAATTCAGTGTCATAACACAGTAATGCAATTCAGTTCATAAAGGGTTAACTTGATTTAACAGTAAGAAGGTATACCTAACAGACTAAAAGGTAAAAAAAACTAATTGAATAAAATTTGAGCTTTATTCTTTGAGCCTGTGAAACAAACAGGTATTAATTTGCTAGTTCTACTATAAAAAAATATAACTGATCTTATTACACAACAAAAATAATAAAATAGTTAAATTATTAACCTTTAATCTTCTTAGATACAATACTGTCATTATGCTTGCCAAATTTTACCGCTGGAAGCCTTTTACCGGGAGTCAGGTTTGGCTTCATTGTTTTAAATCCAAAATCAGTTTTCATATCAGCTGTTGAAGTTATAGATGGGACAAAAGGTATGCCACCAAATTTCTGAGGTATCCTTGAATTCTTCTTTAGAACCATTTTCTAAAATAAATTTTAGGCTATAAATTACAAGTTAAATATATAATTGCAACATAACCATTAAATAGGTTTGTAATACTAAGTCAATGTTAATGTCCAACTTTGATCACAATTGATTCAAATGCTGCTCAATAAATATTTATTGACTTTTTAAATAATTTGTCTTTGATATCCCTGATTAAAGTTTTATGTTTAAGTGGAACATATAGTGATTTTCAAGGGGGGAATTTTTATCTGAAGATAACAATTGTCACATTTTAAGGGTGCATGAAAAACTTATAAATTATAATTCAAAACATACTTTTGAGGAATCTTGAAGTCTTTGTTGGTGAATTTTCTGAGTAGAATTCATGTGTTTTCTGTTTACGTACTCGTCAATGGATTTCATCTTATCAAATTCTTTTTGGTGCAGCTTTTTAAAATCTGTACAAAAAGAAAATATGAGAAAGTATTAGTTGCATTAACAAAAAATGCTTCTTTAGCTACATTGCAAAACAAATGGAATTTTAAAAAATTGCTATTTACTTAAAAGAGTGTTATTTAAAAAAATTATTTTACATCTTTGAAAGTCTAATTTCCTCATTATCAATAGAAAATGAAATTCAAATTAAAGCTTAACCATTTTTTTAAGCATAAGCATGAATATTGAAAAGATCATATCTATCATGCAATAAGCATCAAATGTTTAAAGTAGCATTGTAGTTAGTGAATATTTGTAAGGCACAGAAAAAGTAGTCGAGAGCTGGTCAAGCAGTCAGAAGGTCTAGAGATGTAACCCTGATGTCCGGCCTTGGATATTTGTATTGTCCGAGACATGCTCGTTAAATATGCGGAGTCAAAAGTTCTGAACAAGCATTTTTTTACTTATCACTAAAAAGTTTATTTAGTAAGTGCTAAAGTCTCTCACAGAGGCAAGAAATAAACATTCAAACTAAACAAGTTGATTAAAAAAATACTTGAAAAATAGAACCAATTTTTTTTTTTTTTTTTAAATTAACTTACTAGGGGTAGTTTTCTTAGACTTTACACCTGATGGTTGTGAAGGTGTCTTCTTCAGCTGGGATTCTAAGAAAAGTAAAATAGATGTTCTAACAAGATTTAATAAATAAAAATTTACCTAAGTTCATGCAAATTTTAAAAAAGTTATTAAAAGCAGCATTCTTTGTAATACTCACTAGGAGTAGCTCTTTGAACTGTCACAATGGGTGCTTGTAAGGGTGTCTTCTTCACTTGTGATTCTAAGAGAATGATGATTAAGAGATTACTTTAACAATACTTAAATAACTAATTTGTAATTATACATATAATTTAATTTTTATATAAATATGTATGAATACACAAAAATATATAAATTAAATCTGCTTGCTTTACTCACTGGGTGTAATCCTCTTGTCTTTTAAACTTGACAATGCTAAGGGGGTCTTCTTCAGTTGAGATTCTATAAAAGTAATAAATTTTTGGTTTACTTGCAATGGTTATACAAAAAACAGCTAATTTTCAGGAAATATAAAAATGCACTTTTAAAATTATATTTAAGCATATTAACAAGTAATAAAATGATTAAAGATCAAAATTATTAAATATCAAGGTAGGGAAGTTCAATAAATTTATAAATTAAATATGCTTGTTTTACTCACTTGGGGTGTTCTTCCTGTCTTTTAAACTTGACAATTGCAATGGTGTCTTCTTCAGCTGAGATTCTATAATAATTATATTGGTTAAAAGCATGTGCATTTTTTTAATAAACATATGAATGCATGTTCAAGTTATAATATTATTAAACATAAATATTTAACATGGTTTTTTATCTTCCACAATACGCTTATGATGTAAAAAGTGGAAGGTATTATAATCATTAAGTCTGTTTGTAACCCACTTTCACAAAAATTTACCATAAATCTCATCTCTACAGAATATGTTGTATTTTACTTGCCTGTGATAAATCAAGAAACATCATATTCCTAATTTTATTAAATTATGACATTCATATTTCCAGTGTTGCCACTTGATTCATTAAATGCAGAAGAAACTTCATTTAAAAAGAAAAAAATTAAGGAGTATTTATTTTTGCTATATAAATGTCTGGAATGCTGAAATAGTATAGCTAGTATAAATATCGCCTCAACATAGAAACTTCTATTTTTTGCTTTTCAGCAAATAATAAAGAACAATATTAAACCAAAACCGAGCTTAAGTTTGCAGCAGAGAAATGTACTGAGCGGAAGAAACTGGGTAAACAACCCGGCTGGCGCCGCGTTTTCGCGTACTCTGATTGGCTGCTCCTTTCGACCCTGATATTCGTGCGCCCTGTTACGCCAAATTTTGAAGGGAAAAAATAATTAAAATAACCCTCTTACTGAAGCTTAACTAATAAAAATAATAAATTTATGTCTCGAAATAACAAATCAATTTGTTTATTGAATGTGAAATACCTTTTTGTATTCGATTCTTGCACTCAAAAATGAGAACTATTTACCCTTTTTCTCGTAGAACATTTGTATACTGCAAACTTAAGGTCGGTTTTGGTATAGAACAAGTTTCTCATCTATTTATAGAGCTTATTGAAAACATTTTTATTCTTTGAAATGCAAATTAATTTGGCATTTGATTCTAAGTTTATAGTTTGGGTTTTAGGTGACATTTACTGTCAGAAACCTACTTTTTAAAATATTCTTAAAAAAATTTCAATCATATGTTATTCTTCATGATAACAAATTTTTCAAAATAATGAGTAGAACACTAGGTTCTGTGAATGGCAATATTTAGGAGATTTAGTCACAGGTTCAATAAATCTTATAATAGCTTATACACATTTTTAAATACTACTCCTCTTCAAAGAAAAATTAAATAATAATAACAAATTACATCCCTGTTTATCATGGTAAATATATGACATAGCAGTAGACTGTTTATCTAGTGCAGTTTAACAAGAGAACTTACCTGGCGTAACACCAGATATTTGCTTTGAATTAAGCATAAGAGCACTGAGTTTGTCAGCAGAATCTAAAAGAAAATTAATGATAATTTAAAAAAATAATGACTAATAATAAAAAGTCTTACATAAGATTATAACAATTTATTACATGTTTTATTTTTTATCAGGCATTCAATGACCATAAAAAAGAGAAAAAATGGCTTTGTTCCCTATAACAATTCTGGCCCTTTCTTATGCTTCAAACATTAATGAATATTTTAACAAATATTGAGCATCTTTATTTTTTAAAAAAGGTAGCAAAAAAAGTAAATGGACAGATTCATGCATTTCCTATTTTATATAAACTTAGAAAACAAAAACTAAGGTTACATTTGCTTATATCAAAAATTCAAATTTATCCTTACGTCTTGGAGAGCTCCTCCTTCCTTTAGTGATTGACAATGTGACGGGAGTCAATGCAGATTTAGATGTCGAAGCTATTATAGAACAAAATATATGCATTTTAATTTCTAATCATTCGAAAGTCTTTTTGAAAACTATAAACAATTCGACTTGATTTATTTTTTACTTTAAATCCAATTAAAAAACCTCACATATATTTCTTATATCTAGTATATGCTAGAAAATTACCATACAGCCAAAATATTTCTAACTCACTCAACATATATTAATTTAAAATAAGGAACACATAGTTTACTTGGTGTAAGATTGGTCAATTGCTTTTGCTCAGAGGGTGGAGCTTCGGATGCAACTGGGGTAGACACTGGAGTATCAGAAGGTGCTTCAAGAAAACCTTAATTATAAAAAATAAAAACTAATATTTTAGAACTGCATCAATTATATAGTAAGTTGGCAAAATAGAAACACAAATAAAAATTTTATTGCATACAAAATTCCCAATACAAAAATTCAAATATATATACCTGGTGAACTTAATTTCATTCTTTTAAGCTTGCGATTTGGCATAGGTGTAGAAGGACGTCTTCCACCTTATGAATAGAAATATTATAAATACAAGCTAAAAACTCAAATTTATACAACTTTATGATAGCATAATATGGATGTTTACTGTTTACAAAATGTTGTAAACATTATTTTATTTGTATGATTCTGGCAATCCATTAGAGTAAATTAAAATATTTACATTCACAATACAGGAGTCTTTTTGTACATAAATATAAATGAAATATTATTCTCTCAAGTTATGTGAATGTGCCAAAAAAAGGAACTTTACAAACTTAATTTATGAAAAAGTTACTTCAACATCGTTGGCTTAATACTAATTTCTTGAAAACAATTATTGAACACTTTTCAGTAGAATGAAATTAAAACAGTAAAGTGAAAGGATAGTAGATCATTTTAGATTTTTCAGAACTTGGTAGGTATTTATTTTATTAAAGTTGTTTACATCTATTGTCAAACTGTATAAAAAAGGTTTAATTTAAAAATTGTTGGCAAGGGAATAATCAATGTTTATTAACTACAAATTTCAAAATGAAAATCGAGAAATAATAAAAAATACCTTCAGATGACTTTCTAGCACTGTTCGAAATAAACAAGGATCCAGAAAACATTTTAGTTGCTGAGGTTGCAGCAACTCTGCCCTTGCGACCAGAGGAATCTTTGGACGGAATAGGGGTCTTGGGTCGATCCTTAACACTGCTAAAGTGGGGAGTCAAACAGCTGAGTCGAGCACTTCTTCTTATTGGAGTGACAAAGCTGACTTTGCGCTTCTTTTGTGACTTTTTTACAGACCCTCGAGTTAAAGTGATGGACTTGTTGTGCTCTTCTGGAGTTTTGCACAATGCTTGTGAAACAGTGCTCTTCTTTTGTGACTTTTTCACAGAACCTCGAGTTAAAGTGATGGACTCATTGTGCTCTTCTGGAGTTTTATACAATGCCAGTGAAGCAGTGCGCTTCTTTTGCGACTTTTTCACAGAACCTCGAGCTAAAGCGATGGAATTATCATGCTCTTCTGGAGTTTTGCACAATGCTGGTGAAGCAGTAGAGCTTATCAAGTCATTATCGGGTGCCTGAAAAACAATAGTGTGAAATAATAGGAAATCGTATTATGATGGTTTAAGGATACACAGAAACCGAAAGTGGTCTTTATTGAGATGCACATCATCTTCAGCACAACCCACAGTCCTGCAGAACCGTTTGAATTGGTGATCAACAGAAAACAAGATGGATAATTTAATTAGGTAAACTAATTTTTTCTACAGAATAATAAAGTTATCCAAATGTTCTGTTGCAGACCACTGTTTAAACTTAAAGTTCTGCTCCTGGGCACAGAGGGTGCACCGACCAATTGAATGAACTTCCCATCAAAAATATATAATCAAAGCCACTTATATTTTTTCTTTACCTGGAGTGTATTCAACATGTTTAACTATTAAAATAAGTTTTTCACTAAGAATAGCAAACATACATATAAGCATAAGCAGTACATTTTGTTGATTAAAAGATGGAGTAATAAACCAAATGTAGAGAATATATGATTTTTACGTTAAGGAAACAAATACAGCTTTTAGATAAAGGAAAATTTTATAGAATTTAAGAAGAATCAAACACATTACATTAACAAAAAAAATGTCCTTAAAAAATAAAAATATTTTGTTTCGTGTAAAGGGAGGAACCCCCTTGGATATGTGGTCAGTTCACTCAATGTTGTAATAAATTAGCTTTATCTGACAAACAACTATTGGGGGAAAAAATTCAAATTGTGCGAAATAGTGTTGAAATAAATTATACAACTTAGGTTAAACAATAAAGTAATGTTAATTAGACATCTTAATTTGTTTACCATGCTAACGTCTGCTTGATCATCAACAGTGTAAGTGCCCCGTCTTGGAGTATCAATAGGAGTTCCATGATCTTCTTCAAATTTCTTGATTTTATTCTAAAAAAAAATAGGTTAAAAACCCTAGCATGGAGAACTTAAAGCCCTCTTTTTTATCCACAAGGCTGATTTAACTTTTATTTCTTGGACAAACTTGTTCTTTATTAATATAATTTTACATTACAACATTGAGACAATTTTTTAGATCCTAAAAATAAGGAGTTTCTAAGAACATTTTTTTTTTTAAATCTCTTTTCCATATTTTCCCCCGAGTTGTAAAAAAATTGCACTAACTTAATGTATTTTTATTATTTGGGGAAAATTCTTCTTTACGAAAAACATAACTTTAGAATAAAGCTTGGAATTTAACAATATTAAAAAACAGCAGCAAAAAGTCAAAATAAAATATATAATACCCTACCTCTTTGCAAGAGTTCATAATTTCTAGTTCTAAAGTAACAAAACTATCATCAGCTGAGCTAGCACTTTCCAGAATCGAAGCAATCAAAGCCTTAGCCTAAAAAAATAAAGTTAACTATACTTTTTTTTTCTTATAAAATAAAAACAATTTAATTGCTCAAGGTTCATTTCATTGATATTCATCTATTTTATACATATGATGATATGTCCAATATTTTTTTTTCATATTGGTATTTCTAATACTTTCATTTGTGTGAAAATGTCAAAGGATAGATAACAGGAGAAAGTTGGCTAAGTCTGTCAGAACCATATTATACATGAAATAATAGACTTTTTATTAGATAATGATGCAAACTTAATGGTATACATCATTAATATATGGACTTATATGGTATACATCATTAATATATGGACTGTACTTCAAAAATTCAAAAACCCATTACAGAAGCATTAGATGTAACACACAAAAAATTAGGCAGGATCAGGAAGTTCAAATGTGGGAAAAATCAGACCAAATAAGATAAGAATATAAAGACAACATAGTCAAAGGAATTACTTTATGTAATCTTATTAACAAAAAACAAGAACCCCATGAAATCATATCACATACTACAGGAAATTAAAAATAAAAAGGACCCGCCTCCTATCTTATATCTGAAGTGTAGAAATTTGGATGTTTAGAGAGAAATTCAAAAGAATAAAATGAAAAATAAGAGCAGGAAAAATTATCAGCAAAGAGAAGAATTGGCTGTACCACCAGCACATTTAGCTCATTAATTATTCAAACTTTTGCCCACATTTCCTTCTGTATAGACCTCTGGACATACATTAACATAAAAATATGGGATATTTTGGGGGAAATCATGATATTTACAAACCCTATTGTTGCCACTTTGTCCGAGCAACACTTTATCATTTGTATAGGGTTTGAATCATGTTATAGTTACAATAGTTTATTTTCATAACAACACTTTTTTGAAAGCCCAATCGAGGAATTGATCAAACAAAGTTATACTAGGTTAGGTACTGAAAGTGCCATAACTAGAAATTGACTGTGGTCTTTATATTTAAGTATGCATTCAGTCCATACGATTCTACAACTCTAAGATACTTATTCTGTGGATATACATACAGGTTAATTATTTATATCATTTTTGAAGTGTCATTACCTTTACATGATATTTACAAACCCTATTGTTGCCACTTTGTCAGAGCAACACTTTATCTTTTGTATAGGGTTTGGATCATGTTAGGTACAATAGTTTATTTTCATAACACATTTTTGAAAGCCCAATCTAGGAATTGATCAAACAAATTTATGCTAGGTACTGAAAGTGCCGTAACTAGAAATTGACTGTGGTCTTTGTATTTAAGTATGCATTAAATCCATACGATTCTTCAACTCAAAGATACATACCTAATCTTGGAGTATAAATACAGGTTAATTATTCGTGTCATTTTTGAAGTGTCATTACCTTTTTACGATTGTTGCAAAAGATACACAATATCAATTATTTGGTGGAGCCGTGGAACACCTATGATATAATGCCCAGTCTTAATTTGGTGATTTGCTACGTTGCCAAGCAATGAAAATGCCAAAAAGTGGTAAACCTTCCTCTTCAGATTTTATACAACTCGATAACAGGTATAGCAACCCTATGTTAAATTTTCAAGCTCACCAAAAGTACAGACCATTTGGTTGATACATGAACAACACTGAGTGATAGTATATTTTCTTTCTAAGATTGTCAACTGGATGCTTTACTGTTTAATTAATTAAAAAAATTGGGAATCCTATGCATGTAACAACAAATTTAGCAATACGCTACATTTACAATATAAATTGAATGAATTTTGTCCCTGAATATTGTTAATATCCCAAACCTTTTGAGCAAATATTTTGGACATGTGGTAAACTACATTTTTAACTATTCGAGGCACTAATGGACAATTACAGCATTTTCCAAACATATTTTATTTCGATTAAGCATAGGGAGAAACTCCTTAATCTCGCATATTTCCGCTTTTTAAGAGCAACTTATTTTTTAATTAATTTTTAAAGTTTTTGGCGTGAAAACAGCGATGTCGTCATGTGACGTCATCTGTTACGAAATGGCTACCGCTTCGCTACTGTCGTATCGGTAATCGCAATAGTGGTGCTTAGTGTTATTGTTGAGTCCGAAAAATCGCTCTGTTTGATGTTTATTTCTTAATTATGGGTTATAAGCACTGTATTGTGCAAGCGTACGAATACAACTGCAAAAAAACCAGATAAATACTTCATTACCCAAAAATAAATATGCTAGAAACAAGTGGTGCAAAGCCATTAAAACAAGTTTATTGCTAGTACGAAAAGCAAACTTTCTTATTTAAAAATGAGTTTTTCTGAATACAAAACACTTAAATAAGAAATAAAAATATACGTTAAACACTTGGAAGCTAATTTCGTTCATTTAATTGATGATGTTATTTCAATAAACTCGGTTTTAAAACATTAATACGCTATTAAGAAAATGTAACAACATATACCAATTTCAACTTTTTTTTACCTATTAAACAGCATTTTGAAAACTTAAATCGCTAAAAATCTCTATAATTGGTATAATATTGCAGAAATAATGAAAAATAACAGCCCTTCAGTTGCCTTTTTGGATGGTATCTTATCATAACTTTCATTGCTGCACACAAGAACTGTTGAAAAATACAAATGAATTTCATGCCTAGCAATTGAAATATTAATACATATTTAAAAATATGCATAGACCTGTGACCTGTGCAATGTTGGGTTTGAAAAGTTTGGTCTAGAATAGTTGGAGGTGTACAAAAAAAAAAAAAAAAAAAAAGAGGAATTTAAAACAATAAATAGTGTCAGAGGGGTGAATATGAGTTTTTTCATGTGGTAATGCTTAGGCAAAAAATAAAAACCAAAAATTTAGCTGTTAACTTAAATACTCACTGAAAGTTGGAGTGCTAGGCATCAAAAGAAAAGTCTTAGCCTCCATAAACAGAAAATACCAAAAGTTTTGGCCCTATATGTCCCTAAAGAGTTTAGGGTCCAAATGTGTCTTTTAACATTGCATGCAACATCAGATGACAGTTTTCACAAAGATAGAGGCCTGCATTTAAAAATATGCAACTACCTGTGCCAAGTTGGGTATGAAAAGTTAGGTCTAGAATAGGTGGAGGTGTACAACAAAAAAAAACAGGACTTTAAAACAATAAATAGTGTCAGAGGGCTTAATGTGAGTTTTTTCATGTGGTATTGCTTAGACGAAGAATAAAAACCAAAATTTTAGCTGGTAGCTAAAATACTCACTGAAAGTGGGAGTGTCATACATCAAAAGAAAGGTCTCGGCTTCCATAAACAGAAAATACCAAAAGTTTTTGCAAAAAATATCCCTAAAGAGTTAAGGGTCCAAATGTGTCTTTTAACATTGCACGCACCGACAGATGACACTTTTCACAAAGATAGAGGCCTGCATTTAAAAATATGCAACTACCTGTGCCAAGTTGGGTATGAAAAGGTAGGTCTATAATAGGTGGAGGTGTACAACAAAAAAAAACAGGACTTTAAAACAATAAATAGTGTCAGAGGGCTTAATATGAGTTTTTTCATGTGGTATTGCTTAGGCGAAGAATAAAAACCAAAATTTTAGCTGGTAGCTAAAATACTCACTGAAAGTGGGAGTGTCATACATCAAAAGAAAGGTCTTGGCTTCCATAAACAGAAAATACCAAAAGTTTTTGCAAAAAATATCCCTAAAGAGTTAAGGGTCCAAATGTGTCTTTTAACATTGCACGCACCGACAGATGACACTTTTCACAATGATAGAGGCCTGCATTTAAAAATATGCAACTACCTGTGCCAAGTTGGGTATGAAAAGTTAGGTCTAGAATAGGTGGAGGTGTACAACAAAAAAAACAGGACTTTAAAACAATAAATAGTGTCAGAGGGCTTAATATGAGTTTTTTCATGTGGTATTGCTTAGACGAAGAATAAAAACCAAAATTTTAGCTGGTAGCTAAAATACTCACTGAAAGTGGGAGTGTCATACATCAAAAGAAAGGTCTCGGCTTCCATAAACAGAAAATACCAAAAGTTTTTGCAAAAAATATCCCTAAAGAGTTAAGGGTCCAAATGTGTCTTTTAACATTGCACGCACCGACAGATGACACTTTTCACAAAGATAGAGGCCTGCATTTAAAAATATGCAACTACCTGTGCCAAGTTGGGTATGAAAAGGTAGGTCTATAATAGGTGGAGGTGTACAACAAAAAAAACAGGACTTTAAAACAATAAATAGTGTCAGAGGGCTTAATATGAGTTTTTTCATGTGGTATTGCTTAGGCGAAGAATAAAAACCAAAATTTTAGCTGGTAGCTAAAATACTCACTGAAAGTGGGAGTGTCATACATCAAAAGAAAGGTCTTGGCTTCCATAAACAGAAAATACCAAAAGTTTTTGCAAAAAATATCCCTAAAGAGTTAAGGGTCCAAATGTGTCTTTTAACATTGCATGCACCGACAGATGACACTTTTCACAAAGATAGAGGCCTGCATTTAAAAATATGCAACTACCTGTGTCAAGTTGGGTATGAAAAGTTAGGTCTAGAATAGGTGGAGGTGAACAACAACAAAACAAGGCTTTAAAACAATAAATAGTGTGAGAGGGCTTAATATGAGTTTTTTCATGTGGTATTGCTTAGGCGAAGAATAAAAACCAACATTTTAGCTGGTAGCTAAAATACTCATTGAAAGTGGGAATCTTATATGTCTAGTATCTCTAATCTTTTAGCGTCTAGAAACTGAATACAGGCAAAATAGTAGTAAATTAGAGCAGTACAGTTTTAATCTTCAATATAGCATTCAATGCTCTCAGCAAAGGGTATACCAAATTATGACACAATCATATTCGAAACATACAAGTTTACTTGTATAAATGTACTAACTACAATCATTTCATTTGGCGAGACAGTAATGTGTATTTTTAATCAAATTTAAACATAGTTTTTCTGTCAGTTAATGTGCCAAAACTGTATTTTTTTATAGTAAATATATTTTTATTAACAAATTCAGTAATTTAAATTAAGAAAGATTATTTTTTAACTAAACTAGTTTGCTTTTTCTACTCTTTACTTTCCCATTTTGGTTTAAAATTATAAGATATTGAAAAACAGAAGAAAACAACATTCGAAATTCAAACCTTCGAAACGAAAAGGTAAACAAACGTTCACGAATTCGGAAGATTCCTCGGCTCATAACAGATGACGTCACGGCCAATGGCGTACCGCTTTGTGCATTTATTCTTTTATTAAATTACAGAAATATTTTTTTGAAATTTTAAGTTGATATTCGAAACCAGGAGCCTTTTTTCTATCGGAACCAATAGTTTTTATAACACTTTGAAAAATATGCAAATTGTCCATTACCCGCATAATTATTAATTAAAATTACTTATCATTGAAACAAAATGGGGTTAATTTCCACCATCCGGTGCCTTTGTCGCCAAGGGATTTGGCGTTTTTTGTAGCAAGCGATACATTCGGTGATACGGCGAAAGATCTTTTCATCCAATTGTCGGCGCTGGTAATACTTGCGCGGAATTGTGGGTAAGAAGCCCGGATGATGTGCGCGCACAATGGAATTATTTTGTTCTTAATTTATTATTTCGTCCAACTAACGACGCTGTTGATACTTGCGAGCGATGAATTGTGGGTAAAGTTGCGCGCGCATCGTAATCGCGGTTACGGTTAATTTGAATATCTGGTTTTGGTTATTATATTTCGGTTATTTTTTATTCTGAATATTTTGTCGATTCGAAGAGGGCCGGTCTGCTAGCTGCCGGGGGCCCCAAACAAAATTTTTTGCTTTCAATGGGCCCTACAGTACTGCCCGATGTTGGATACTGATGTTTTTTTAGAGAAAAAAATTGCCCGGGGCCCCAAACGGATATTTAGGCTTTCAATGGGCCCTACAGTACTGCCCGATGTTCGATACTGATTTTTTTTTTAGAGAAAAAAAAATTGCCCGGGGCCCCAAACGGGTATTTAGGCTTTCAATGGGCCCTACAATACTGCCCGATGTTGGATACTGATGTTTTTTTAGAGAAAAAAAATTGCCCGGGGCCCCAAACGGGTATTTAGGCTTTCAATGGGCCCTACAATACTGCCCGATGTTGGATACTGATGTTTTTTTAGAGAAACAAAAAAATTGCCCGGGGCCCCAAACGGGTGCGTACTGGATTGCCACTCGCGTAGCTCTAAAGCACCGAAAATTAAAACGAAACTAAACTGAGTATGGGATAGCCACTTGTGTAGCTTTAGTACGGCGTTGATTCAAACCAAAGTGGATTGCCAATCGTGCAGCTCTATTGCGACGTTAATTCCAACTTGACTGGATGTTTGGGTTTGACCTGGGAGAAAAAAATGACTTCCAACTCTCCCGTAGCTTTCCGCGATCCATTAACCTTAGAGATCAGTGAAAGAAACTAGGGTTGCATCGGCATAAAGGAATCTGGCAATGATAAAGCTCGCGAATTTCGCCAAGAATTTGTTGTTTTTCGACAAGCGCCAAGCTGCACCGATAACTGGAGGATCTAACGATATGTTATAATATAATCTTCACGCACAACTGTTTTTTAACAACTAAGAAATTCGTTGTTCTCATAAGCATGTTGTGGCTTCCCCATGTTGTCGATAAATATCAATAAGTTATCGCAAAAAATTATATACTTTAAAATGGAATAAAAATCACTGATCTAACATTCATAAAACAATTCGAAACTTTTTTTAAGCACACATTTTATATATACAAACAAAGCGATTACAAAAGGGTTACCTTTTGTTTTCCATTAATGCCACTCTTTCTAGCGATCTTCCTTAACTCAGAATAGGACATCCGTTGCAAACGCTCTTGTATGGGAGTGTTCATTATTAATTTACTTTTTTCTTAACCTTAACGAATTCAAAACACAATATTTTGTTTTTTTTCTGTTAACTCGTCGCAGCTGCAAGTTCAGGCGAAAATCAAATTTCATACTTTGTGTTACGATTGGTCGATACTCTATTGCCACTTTCTAAAAGCTAAATATTCATGTTTTCTGTCTTCTGATAAAAAAAAAGTTTTAAGACGTCTTTTTAGTTTTATAAATTTGTGTGGATTGTTTTATAAACTACGTAATACAATATGGTATATTAAATTAAACCTGTTATTTAAAATAACTAAGTAATAAATGATTAAGTAAAATTTTTATGAGTCCTACTAGTTGCTTTTAGTAAAAGCTCACGTTTTGTCGCGATCATCACAGATGAAGTTATGTACTTGTTTTTTTATTTTTATTTTGGCTATTTCACAAAAGATCCTATGAATTTGAAATAACCTTGGGCCGTATTGTTCAGCGATGGCATACTATTCTTCTTCTTCGCTGACACTACAGCCTGTTACAGGCCAAGGCCGTCTCTCCAAGTCTCCTCCATCTGACTCTGTCCCCCACAATGGCCCTCCATCGGTTAACTCCTTACACCTTGAGGTCTCCTTCAACCACATCCAGCCATCTAGTTGGGGGTCTTCCTCTGCGCCGCTTTCCTTCCATCTTCGAGAAAGTTACTTTTTTGGTGGGGAAGCTGTCTTCGTATCGATATACATGTCCCAACCACCTAATGCGGGACGCCTTTACCACCTTCAAAATGTCGGGTTCACCATACTTTTTGTATATTTCGTGGTTGTAGGCGATTCTCCAAACACCGTCTTGTTTAACAAAATTTATGGAGGGTTAAACTTTGTTCCATAGAGTTAGAGTAGTACGTAAAATTGTTCTAAATCCATAATTTCAATTTATTGTGTATGTTGAAGAAATTTTCAAGCACAAGAGTTGTAGTAATCTTTATATTTTACAGCTACCATACTTCTGCTCGGCATTCCGAAGCGAACTTATCGCAAATTCTTTGGGGTCGACTGGACTCCACTTGCAAAGGATTCTATATTTCTATCCCATATCGATGATACATTAAAATGAGATTGCTGACATTTTCGCCAAAGTGCGGATGAGGCCATAACGACTATCTCTCTTGTTACTTATTCGGAGCTATTTTCTAATTTCAAGGCAAAGAACAAAACCATTTGAACGCTCCCACCAGTATATACAGGTACCAGAGTAGGGGCTTCTTGATCCGGGAGAGCAATAGATAAGAACAATCTGCACTTCCCCATATGGTCATCTATCATCAAAAACTCATATCGGTGGCAATTAACGTTTCAAAGTCTATACTATGTGTACCAGGCCTCCCCTGACCACACTCTACATTGTCTGGTACTCACCTGTCAAGGCCTGATTCAAGAGTCCCTTTTAGTAGTAGACTTTACCACAGTAAACAACCACATGTGTGCGATTTACCTCTGCTGTTCATGAGGATATGAAACATGTTTTAAAAACTTTTGTACTGACAATTTTGTTCCAAAATTAATAAAATTTAAGACATCATGTAAATTCTAAAGTTTTGTCGAGAAGTTAGAAGTGGCATAGGTGAGATTCGTCTCACCTATGTTGATAAGATATGTTGTCTAAGAATCATGTACTGGAATTCAATAATGCCATAAACTGGCTTTGTCCTCCACCCAGCTGTAAAACATTCATGGTAGGGATGGGAGATGGTGTTGGAAATGTCATATAATCCAAATAAATCCATCTGGATAAAGGTACATACATAAATGTTTGAAACGAAAAATGTGTAGTATGGTAGAGATGCCTCCTATTTCTGCTATACTATTAATCAATTCTCTTAATGACAATACTAATGCAAACTTCCATCGCCAGTAGCCCAAATTATATATGAAACAACTTTTTGTTACTTTTCCCACAAACAAAAATATTTATAGCCAAATTTTTATGTTTAAGTTTTATAGGTTTTTGGCATTAATTTTTATTGAATATCTTCCAGATTTTCAGTTTATTATTTCTGAGTTCTTTATATAAGACCCTAGTACTTTAAATAGTAAAGGAAAACAAGAAACGTTTATGTCAACATTTCGACAGACAGAATTTTAATCCAAGACGGAAATTGATTATTATACTTATTTCAATTTAATAAATCCTTAAATTTAACTGAAATAATATAGTGGTTCAAATAAATCTTAAGACTTCAAAACAGTCTGTACTAAAAATATATACCATACATAATACATACCATACCATACACAAAGGCTATACATAAATAATAAAACCATTTTTTACTTCCAAAACAAATAGCATAAATTGTTTAGATATTGTAATACACACAATGAAGAATGGAATACAACTCGATTAAATAATAAAATATTTTATTGTCATAACATCTGTACATTGTAAATAAAAATACAAACTTAAAAAAATCAAGCAACCGGTATGTTTGATGATAATAAAAAAAGTTTTACGTTTATTGTTTCAAAGTATATTTGTAAAAAAAAAATTCTTATACTTTTCAACGTTTAACAAGTCCATCATTACCATTTATGTATAAAATTTGGAAACAGATTTTTCAATTGGAATGGATCTTCTGTAATATTGTAAGCTTCCCCAAAATGCTGTAAAAAAAATTCATATTATAATATTTGCATGTGATCTACAAATTTTTTTAAAAACAATTTACAAAAAATACATAACAAATTTAAAACTACTAACCTTACAATAAAACATACATAAATGATTTTTCGTACCTCATTATCTTGAAACATGCAGGATATATAGTTTTCTGCATCTGAAAGATGTCTAACACATGTGTAGGTGTTATTCCAAGAATCCTCACAAATACAGTCAATTTCACAGGTCTAGATAATGAGGAAAAAAAAGGATTTTGCTGTATAAAACCTATACATAGCTAAATTATGGACATATATGGAAATTTTTTAAATATAGCAAAGGACCAAAATAAGAGTTTTGGCCAAGATACTTCTTTACTAAAAGTAATAATAAAAAATAAATCAAGCATCAATAAAATTTAAATCAAGTAAGTTAAATAATTATTGAGAATAAATTAGATAATGAAAATAAATTACAACAATTTTGTTTAATTACATAATAAATGCAAGGTAAAGTACCAGGAATGAAAAAAGGCAAAGTAAGCAAAGCTAATTTAAGAAACATAAAATAATTCAATTATTGCGTTAAAGTTGTAAATCATACGAAAATATAAGTAATACAAAAATGAAATAACACAAATAAAAACAATCACTTTGATCTTTTGATTTGATTATATGATTTTCCACAAACAGAAACACCCCTATCCATGCTCTGTTCTAAAGTAATAAGGGCAGAGTGATTGTTTTTTATTAACTGTTTTTTTACTGTTATTTTTTTTAATTAATGCTTATTTTTACTGTTTCATTTTTGTGTTGCAAGTTATAGTATTACAATTGTAGAATAATTTAGACAGTTAAAAAACTAACTCATCTTACAAAAAATAACTTCAAAGTAAAAAAAAATACAAAATAATAACTATCCCATCTCTTCTATGTTGTTTGCAGCAAAAGAAGTGTCTAGTAGACTACCATACCTGATCCAAGTGTCTAGTTAGTAGCATACAATATCAAATGATAATAATTCAAAACCTTTGCTGATGATATTCTGAAGTGGCATTATCATAATGACACTGAAAAGTGATCACATTATATCTTGTGATACTAGGGATGATTTTAGAACAAATGAAATCTACCCATATATGATAGAAAGTAAACTCCCTGGCATTAGTGGAAAATGCGGTCTGTACCCATTTCAGCTCTAGTAACCAAGGGCTCTGGGGTGCTAGGCATGTGTCCTTGTCCTGGTTATGTGGTAAACCTACCGTAGAAACTCTACTATTTAGTTCACAAGTATGCTTGGTTCTCATTTTATCGATCCACTTAAGGGATAAAAGGTTGAGTGAACATTGTGCAATCTAGGAATTCGATCCCCATACCTTAGTGTGACAGCACAAAGCACTACCAATAAGCCACAGGGCCTTCTTTTATGATACAACTTATAGATAAATTTAAGACAACAATAAAACAAAATGATTAAAATAATGTACATTACATGAACTTCACCAGCTCCATATTGAGGACAGCCTGGAACTGCCGATCTTGTTGATTCTCCTTGATGTTCAATTATAAAAGAAGTCCTTTTACTTAGGGTTTGACTTGCATTTTTGAGAAACGAGGCAAATGATTCCCCATCATAATCATTCGGTACTGGAATATTTGCCAGCTCTAAAAATGTAGGAGCTAAATCGATGTTTAGAACAGGATGCTGAAAACAAAGATACATGATCGTTAAAAGATTGGAAACATTAAAAAATTTTTTAGCTTAAAACAAATAAACGACAACCTTTATTTGAATATCTTTTTGAACATCTGGACCACGGACAAGAAGGGGAACTCTGATATCAAACTCATAAAGTTGTCGTTTATCAGTTGGCAAAGAAAATTGTCCTGCATAAAAAATTATTTATTTAACATATAAAAACTAAAAATTTATTTTAATATATAAATTGGCAAAGGAAAATTTCTTTATTGAAATGTTAAAGTCTTAAAATATTTAAAATTTAAAATATATAACTAAAAACTAATAACTTTTCATTAAAAAAATAGAACTGATAAATATTATACGAGTTTGAGTGTAAAAGCAAACACATAAAACAATATTTTTTATTGTGTCATATTATCGTGCTTTAATAATAATTAAATGTTCAAATGCTTAACGTTCAAACTTAAAATTGTGATACATAATAAATAATATAAAATGTTATGATAAAGAATTCAATTGACACAAGCAAGATTTGCTACTTTAAAAATACTTAAATAACTACAAATGAGACACATAAAAATGATTTTTACCCAAGTGAAAGCCGTTGTCTGATGTGAAAAATAAATAAGTATTTTCCAACAACTTCTTTTCTTTCAGTTTTAAAATCAGATTTTCTACTCCGTCATCAACAGAAAGTAGTGTTCTCCATCTGTAACAAATAAACATAGTATGAAACTTTTGTTGAAGTATTGGTGTGGTACATTATTATCTCAATGCATTAATACTTAACTCAAAGAACAAATAAAAATATAACAGAAACTGAAAATTTTAATGACAACAGTGTGCAACAATTGTATTTATTGTTACAGCTTAGCTAAATGTGCAAATGCTTATAATATAAGTTTGTCTATACCATACCTATGTCTAAAAACAGAATCAATGGTGTTAACTACAGAGTCTGACAAGGGTTCTTGTACCTGCCTTAATAACCAATGCTTATCCTTATTCTAAAATATGAAACTATAATTGTAATATGTACTGAAGTATGTAATTTAAAAGTCTAGATTAACTTTGAAAGATAAATTATTTTTGCATGATGAATTAATACTTTATCTTAAATCTTTATTTCAACATTTTTCAACTATTATTTCATTTGGTATTCAAATTTAAATTGTTTAATAGCTGTTTCTTTGTTTAGATACATATTATGCTGCTATTTATTAAGTTGAAACTACAACTTTTTATTTTAATATTTATTTTATTTCACTTAATCTTCCTTTTTTATTTAAAAAATATTGCATACACAAGAAACTTAAAAAAAAAAAATAACAACTCCTAATTTTAGAAACACATAGTGTTGATCTTAATTTTTTTCTATTATATTTATTTGAATGGATACTCATTTCATCTGAATGAAAAGGAGAAAACAAATTATTATGAAACAAAAAATTCAAAAAGGTACTAGTACTAAACTTACTTTTCCCCATAAACCCCAAAGTTTGGTGTCCGAGGTGCCGATAGATTGGAAAAGTTACTCTGATACGGTGTGTCTGGTGTGAAAGGAGAGTGAGGAGCAGGGGGTGACAGAAACATCAAGAAAGGTTTAGTTCCATTTTGCTTGTCTAAGAAAGTCAATGCCTTGTTGAACTGTGAAGAAAAAAAAAAGATATAGTAACTCAATACTATTAATAAGAGTCCAGCTTAACCTTTTAAAAAGAAATACTAAAAATGATTTGCATTTTAAAAATATGTAATGAAGTTTTATTTTCGAAATGTTTGTCTGAAATTGTTTTCTTCCATTAAACGAACTGCTATGGTCAAAAGATACCATAAATGAAAAAACTGGGATTTTTTTAAAAATTAGGTTTACATATTATCTTAGGTTTTTATGCACATTAAAAGATAACTTTAAAATTCAAATCAGGTAAAATTTTAAAGAAATAAAAAGTTAAACTTAGTATAGAAATATTCATTGATATGTTTGATCTATAACAATCTACAGTGCTACAATATAGCCAATTCTCATTTCAGCAGGTGATGAAACTTCTAGGAGAATGTATGTTAAAAATATAATAAAGCATTTTCGAATAAAATTTTTAGACAAAATTTTATTTAGGAAAGATATTAACTATTTATGTGGGTTTTACTCTAAATGTTGGCAATTTGTATAAATATACAGAAAAAATAGTATTTAAAATAAAATAAGGCAATAGCTAATAAACTGTTTTTACAAGGAAATAATTAAGACTGTTTTCCCCATTTCCACTGTTTTTTGTAAAATAAACTTCTATACAAAGTAGAACATATTTTAAATGGACAGATCTTTATACTAAATTATCAATAGCTAACGATGATTAAAAAAAAAACGATTTTTTAAAAAAGGTTTTAACTTATAACATAATTAAGATTTACTTTAACAACTTTTTTATCAAGCATAGCCAACCATTGTTTTACATTATAAACTGTAAGTTTTTAAAGATATGTAAGTTATTGGAATTGCTCTTACAATGACATTGGTGAGGTAATCTTTTTTAGGATCAGAACCATGTTCAACTCTTTTACCATTCACCGATAAAGAATAGTTGTAATAAACGGAATTTCCTACCTAAAAATAAATTAAATACTGATAATTATTAATAAATAGGTTATACACATGTATATGTTTGAACAAGAATTTATTTGACAAAAAGAAATTATTAATGCAAATAAAAGTGAAGTCATTAAAAAGCAAGATAAGTCTTTAAAAAGTACTACTATTTCCCTATCTATGAAACACAATTCTATGATATTTTTTATTTAAATTGCTGCATTTCTATTTAAAGTCATCTTGGTTTTGACTAACTTTTTTAAAATGGAGATCTGAGCAGTGAACACAATATAGATATTGTCTATTTGTCTCTATCATTTTGGATCATTCATGATTACAGTGCATGGTAATTTGGAAAAATATTACGCATGACATTGATGCATCAATATTAATTCTCTTAATACCAGGATTCATATGCAGGTTACTAAAGAGTTATTGGTTTTCTTAGCTACAGTGAGTTGTTATTCCTTTAAAGTTAAATTTTTTTTTTATGATTTCTAATTTCAATGTATTAAAGTAACTAGTTAAATGTGCCACTGTTAATTATATTAATACCAAAATTCATATAGAGTTTTCGAAGGTGTTGTTTATAAGCTTAGCAAAAATTAATGTTTATTTTTACTACCTTAAGGTTAAAACAGTTTCATAATGATTTCTATGAATTAAAGTGCATAACTTGTCATATACTATTTAAGAAAATATAAAGGGTATATCTTAGATTTTTTTTTTTCGGTTAGAAATGTACATAAACATTTTAAATGTAACTTACTAAACCTGCCCAGTGGTCCCAGCCAGGAGGAATGTGTTTTACACCACCTGATGCTTTAGCCCCGTACTAAAATGAAAGTAACATATTTTTAAATATAAGGTATTTGTCCCAATGATGTATTTGAAATACTATATACAATTTCACTTTGCCATTAACAAAATTTATACCAGAAATAAAAATTTGGAAAGGAAAAATATCTCTGGGTTGATAATAATGAATTAGAAGGTTTATGTTCAAGAAAAGTTAATTTGTTAGCATTTTAAGATGATTTAAAAGGATAAGTAGGAATATTAGCGAATGGATAATCAAACAATCGCACACGCACACACACACACATCATATATATATATATATATATATATATATATATATATATATATATATATATATATATATATATATATATATATATATATATATATATATATATATATATATATATATTAATTTAAGATATTTTGGCAATAATAACGCGAGTAAAAATTATTAAAATCAAAGAAATTGATTATTTTGAGTATAATTTACTGCACTTTATAATAGTATTTAAGTCTCTTAACATCAATGTTCTGCTTTCATTTTTTTTACCTGATTAAGGTATTTTCCAGCATAAAATGTAGAATACCCAGCTCTTTTAAAATGAACAGCAAAAGTTTCTCTTTCGTGTTTCTTTTGCCAGGATAAAGAATTGCAATTCCCATCCAGAGAGTTATTTCGAACATTGTGGTTATAAGCATATTTTCCTGTTAAAATACTTGCCCGGCTAGGGCAACACAAAGGAGTAGTCACAAACTAAAATGAAAGAAAAAAAGATAAAATTTTTGCATAATAAAAACATATAAAAACTATGAATGGGATAATTCATATCTCAAACTATTGCAAGAGGCAATACCATATTTGAAAATTCAGCGCCTTGTTTGCTAACTAAGGTGTTGATCTTTTTTAAGGGAACCTATATAAAGAAAATATTATTTTTAGAAGGTTATTTAAATATTTCTACAAAATTAAAAATACTTTCAGAAGGTTACTAAAAATAATTGTGATACGGTACCAAACCCCCTAACGTAATATCTTGATCATCTGTAAGAACAATAATAATGTTCACTGGATTTGAAAAACAAATGGATTTAGATGCGAAGAAAAACAAAATTTGGAAGAGGCAATTTAGATGATGTTTCATAATGAATTTTAAAAAATTATATAGGTTATTTTTACAAAAATAATAACATTAATTGTATAAATGGTAAGATAGGAGAAAATATTTGAAAATAAAACCAAAACATTAGGTCACGTGATTTTTTATGCGAACTTTTTACAATTCTTACTGGTGTGTATAAGTTCTATTATGGTCTAATTAGGTTGTTTCAGATGACGTACTTTGTCAACCAAGACGTTATGGAAAACATTTTCTCGTCAGTGATTGGCGATTTGTAAACAAGTGACAGGTAAGCTCCAATGACAACTTTAGATGTACATTTACCACCTGACATTGATTTACAATATATTTATTCTTGAATATTTTGAGTTTATCCAGAAAAAACAGTTGCAGTGATGATTATTTGTGATGAAATATTTTCTACATTACATCATCGAGTCACAAAGGCCATAAGTCATCACTGCAACTGGTTTTTCGGGATAAATCCAGAACATCTGCTCTGCACTGTAGGCGAAAAACTAGTAAAGCCAGTATACGAAAACGTCATTAATGATGCAGTCAATCATCTGTATATTGTTTTTAGCAGTTTTTACAAGTTTTTCCTCCTTCGGCCCAGAGCAGCTGCTCGGGAACTACCGGCAACCTAAACAAAAACAATAACAAATGAAAACGCAACTTTGTTTTCGCAGTATTTTTGTAGAAAGAATACTCAAGAATAGTATTTAGAAAAAAAAAGGTAAAATAACAATTTTAATGATTGTCTTCTATTTCATAGCATTTTAACTAGCAAAGTTCTTATTATTTTAATTTTTTTGGTGGTTAACCCCTTTTCTGCAAATATTCAGGATTCGTACGGTCCTTAATGATACTATGATTTATCCTTGTTTAAAATAGTTTTAAAGGAATATAATAGTTTTATTTTCCAATTCCTTTTATTTACATATGCAACAATCAAGTCCTAAATTTTCATAAATTACAAGCACTACAAATCTTGTGGTGTTCTTGAATGAAATTTTCCCTTGAAAAAGGAGAGGCTTTCCCTGTTTAGTCGTGGTCCAGGAATTAAAAAATGTTATTTAATTACCTTAGTAGTTGTTGTAACCACCCATACTTTATAGTTAAAATCATAGCCTCTCATATAATAATACCTTCCATATACTAAAAAAATAACAATGATTTGCAGGCTGTCATAAAGTGATGTTTCTTGTGGCCTAATATATGTGCATCCAGGAGGGGTACTACTATCTGCTAAATCTTTTATTAAAAAAATATCCATATCTAAGCAAAAAAACTTAAATCAAAAACAAAATAAACAGTTTTTTGGCGCATTGTTTTATGAGCATACCCAAAACCTCTTGTCATCACAAGTTCGCTAGGCTGTCTTCTGACTGCTGAGTTTGACTTTTGCTCGAACTCAGAAGGCATTATTATGTTGGAAGTTATGTTAAAAAGGGTGGTGATGTAGTTCGGAATGCATCATGCCACAGAGGATACTTTGATATAAGTTATGACATAGTGTTAGCCATCCTTTAATGGCCAAACCCTTTTTTAGAAAAAAAACTCTGTCAATGAATAATATTGTGTGGGACTTGTGGAGTTAAGTCTGTCATGGTCCAAAGTCCTTGTTATGCAAATAATGGTGTATATGGCTAGTTTTCGTGTCAACCTCTTCACTTAATTTCGTTTCCAAAAATGAGGATTGTCGCAAATCGCTCTTGCATGGTGTTAATTTAAGAAAATCAAATTAAAATTTTAAGCTAAAGAAGGGTTAAATTATAAACTCACTATTTGACCAATCAAAGGGTTAGTGGTTTGATTGATTCAACATCACACTAAAAATACGTTAGCACTTTAGCGACAGGCTTTATAATTGGAGTCGCAGTCAAGTGACAAGACTGGACCTAATGTAACATTGTACACAGCATTCAGACCTTTGAACCTCGTACATTTAACAAACATGTGTCCTTACTCAGAGTATTTTTGTTAGATTTCGATTGTAACAGTTTAAATTTATAAAAAACCTGTGTGGGTATTAGGGAATCAATCAGCGATCAACAGATTATCTACTGAGGGTGATATTATGTCCAATGCTATACCAATTGAGAAATCCCTGCCTGGAGCTTAGTGGATAAAATATACAATAACTAGAAATTGCTAATTAAATAATTGAATAGTTAAAGAAATAATTAAAAATAAATAATGTATTAAGTATATCTTATGAATGCATTCCCTTATGAATGCATTCCCTTATGAATTATTTATGGTTATTTATTCTAGCTGGAAGAACAAATTATTTAACATTTTTATTTGTTTAAAAAAATTTGATAATATTCTTTATTTCTAGATAGGTCCTACTAAAGAACCAAACTCAAGAGTCTGAAATGAAAAATAATCGAAGTTTTGACATCTAATTCCACTCAACTTGACATACAACTAAACTTGCAATCTCTAAACAAAATATCAATCACACCATGTTGATGTTCTGCCCAACTTGCGGGAATATCCTAATCGCTGAAGAAGGCATAAACTACTACAGGTTTGTGTGCTGCACATGCCCTTACACACATAACATCAAAAGAAAGCTAAGTAGCAAAATGTATCCTAAACTGAAGGAAATCGACGATGTACTTGGCGGGTCATCAGCCTGGAAAAATGTCAACTCCATGGAAGAGACTTGCCCAAAATGTGGTCATACACAAGCATTCTTCCTGCAAATACAAACTCGTTCTGCTGATGAGCCCATGACCACATTTTACAAGTGTTGTAATGATGAATGTGCTCATAGATGGAAGGACTGAATCTCTATGAGACTTGTGTACATATGCCATTAACATAAAAATGTTATGTAATTTGTTACAATAATAAAGAATTTCTTTAAAATACTTACACATATTTTTTTTCTCAATAAATACTACAGCATATAAATTACTAAATTTTTTTCATATTTAAGGTTTTTAAAAAAGTTTTCTTAAATGCATTTGCATTAATTTCAATTGAATCTTATAATTTGTATTGCATGTATAACAGGTTTAAAAGATCAAATATTTTATTTTTAAATCTTTAAAATTTAGTAACAAATATGTCTTTAAAATTAAATTGTATTAAAATTGTTAATTTTTAAATGTACCTTTTAACTGTGCATGTACTAATGTGTGATTATTTCAAAAAGCAACAAAAGAATTTTTATATATACATTTAATTAAAAAATGTTGAATCTGATAATATTCTAAATGCATTTGCATGATGTTTATCGTTGTTAGTATTTGTAAAATAGCTACACAATAATAAGTTTATTACTATGTAAAAATTCCAATAGTTTGATTTAAGTTTCAGTTAAAGTTTTTTCCCAGATCATTAAAGCTTAAAACAAATACATGTAAATATGCACCTTTTATGTGTACAGTTTCGTTAAGTGCCCTAGAATATTCTCTTGGATTTTGTAATGAAACTTAATTGCTGGAAAAATTTGCTCTTTAAATTATGCAATGTTATTAAACTTAACATTAAAACTTTTTAATTATTAAAATAAATCTCAACATTTATTCAATTAATTTTAAATTCATGCAAATATTGGTCAAAATATTATTTGTACATAGTAAAGTAACATAAATATAAGTATGTAAACCTGTATATCTATATATACTATAAAATTTTAGAATTATGTATATAAGAACATTATTATATTGTTAGTAAAACATAAAGATATACAGGAGCATTACCATTGTACTATAACTAGGTAGTAGTAACTATACTACATTAAATTTTTCATCTAGCGATGGCTTTTTTTTATATATACATTGATTATTTTTTGTACTTGTAATTTTCAACTGAATGAATACTGTGGTTTATTCGTCTATTCATAGTTTTTCCAAAGGGACATTACATCGGAGTCCTTTGTTCGTTTTATAATTTCATTATTTAAAACGTCAATTTCTTCAGACGTCATTTCTGAACTCCAAGACCCTATTTGTCCTTTACGTACCATTTGAACTTTACTTTCTTGTTTCTTCGGTATAGATCGAACATAATTTAGGACATGTTGTCGACCTTTAGGTAGCTTTTCAAATACTCTTCTGTCCATATTATTGTACAAGGCAGATAGACCTTCGTTGATCATTTTTTTCATTACTTCAAAACTGCAGTTGTGATGTATTTTTTCTAACACTTCTGGATTCTGCAGAAGATATTCTGCTTCTTTCTTGTCAAGGAATTCTGCAACTTCCAATGCTACTTTTTTAAAATCTGTTTTCATATTTTCAAATGTCGTAAAATGTACGTTTGAATCTTTTCTTTTATTGTACCATGGAATGAGATGATCAAAGTAGTTTCCATATTCAACTTCTCCAGCTAAAAATAAGTTCAAAAATTCTTTAAAGGAACCATCAGCAAATTGATATCCTGGTAGACTTTTCATGTGGTGATAAAAGGATACACAGCAATCTTTCGGATTCCGAGCAACATAAATATATTTAGCATTTTCTGACCATGGAACCTGAAAATAAATATTTTTAATCATGCTATGTAAATACAATTTTAATTTATTATGTACTTATATCCCATACTTTTAAATCTATTATAAAGACATATATTGCTTGCCCTTTTTATAACGTTTCTTTATTTTAAAGAAAACTAAGTAAGAAATAAAAATTTAATAATTAGAAATAAAATTGTAAAGAAACTTAATTAGAAATCATTATCATTACCTAAATATTGTTATGCAGCATATTAGAACATAATGTGACTGCCTAAGAGTGCAAATATTTGATTTAATGCTGTTTAAACTACATGGATCACTATTATTAGAATGTTTTTTATTGAGAAAATTAACATTTTTGTAATGCTAATAAGAACCAAAGATATTTTTTTCTTTTTTTTAAATTTAACAATTAAAGACCCTAATGAAAAAACTATTCATTTACGCAAAAATCGGAACAGCCACATCTCAGTTACATCAATCATTGTCTTGAACCCATACAGTTTGAACCCCACATACAAATCATCATTCATCCGGCAGCTAATTCGTGTAAACTAGAACGGTGATGTCACAGTTACGTCAAAAGTTGTGTTGAGTGTTTTTCTCTCAACAAACATAATAAAATTTGAGCATAAATACCTTCCACGACGGCAAATGTGTTTTATAAACCCCTGGCTTCAACATCCCTTCTTCCGCATCCTCTGCTCCCAACAAATCTAGGAACGGACTGGCCAGATGGAAGTCGGTGGGATTGTCAAGTGGTTGTCCCCGTCTCAAAATATTGAGGACGAGGGTCTGCATCCATGTTGTCCCTGAACTCGGATAAGTGACCACGAACACATCGCCTGATTTGGGTTTGAAGGTGAGTGCTGATCGAAAGCATTCTTCTGAGAAAAAACAAGGTATGTTTATACCTTCTACTTTGATGCAAAAGCGGTTGTTATTCATGTTTGACAGCGCCGAAACAAAATCGGGTTTGCTATATAATCAGTAATCCTGGTTATCTCTGAAATGAGGTCAAAAGTTCATATTTTTAAGCTTGGCGCGTGTTTATCTCTATCAAAATTAAGCAATCAAGTGACGGAATGGGAGTAAGCAATAGCATTCTAAGTTAAACCAACGTAACCAAACGCAAAAAAGCGGTGTTTGTGAGTTATTAAATCAATGTATGCATCCTAAGAAATCGGTTTATCAGTTAAAGCTCTCTTTTTTGTTTGTTCTCGTTATCTCAAAGGAAATAAAATCTTTCTTGAACTTTGATTGGTAAATGGGAACAGAGCAAAAGTTACTAAACGTTAAGTAGTTGCGTCAAAGCAATGGAATATGATTAAAAATAAGCAGAGCAACTGCAATGTCTTTCCATTTTTTTATGATTGAAGAACAAGATCAAAACAAATATCATAATAAATAGTTAAATTAAAGCTAAAATGTTAAGATTTATTGTAAGTAATTAAATGTTATGTTATTGTGTAAAATAATTCTATAAAGTATCATTTATCTTAAACTAACATCTCTTATGTGGAAAACAAATTTCGTTTCTGTATCAAAGATTCTGTCAAAAACTGGCTACTGTGTAACATAATGTTATTGATTAAAATTCAGTGCTAGAACTGCCAGCCGAAATAATTTATTGTTCTTCTTTTAAAAAGTTTTAAATTCATCTTTTTTTACCTAAGTTTGGTATTGCATTAAGTGGTAAAAATAAAATATAGCTTCTAAAAATCATCAACAATCTCACTGTGGTGTGCTCATAGTTCATATACATTTATTTTAATCTTTAAAGGAAGAAGATAGAAATATCAAAAGAAAATTATTTTATCTTCAATTAAAATTTATTTAAGTTACATTGTTTTAAAATACGTTTTGGATTTGTCTGAAGTATAATATTTTGCTGCTTGTATGTTTTATACTTTAAATTTTTTTTTAACGGTATTTGTGAAATTCATTTTACAATTTTAATTCTAGGTAACATTTAGTGCTGGTATATATGCTGGAATATATCTGTGTCAGAATTATAAGGTATGTAGATTTTGATTAACCTAATTATTACGTTTTTTTAAAAAACAACCTTGCTGCTTTTTAAAATTTTTAAGAATCTTAAACTCTTGCTATTTATACAAGTAACTTTGAAATTTCTCAGTACCTACTTTAAGCTAACTACTTCTATAAACTTCTACTGAGCTGTTTACACCTTTCAAATGTTTAAAATTTTTGCAATTGTACAGTGTTGAATATAAAAATGGTTTCTGGAGCATTCCAAGGAAAGTGGTCCTGAAGTGTCAAAAAATTAAAGTGCAAATAAAATTCTGAAAAAATTGTCACATGTAGTTAAAGGTTTATATTTCAAATAAATCATACCGATTTTCGAATCTGAATTCAATTTTAGTGTGAAAAAATGCAATAAACTAGGCCGATTTAGAAATAGATCTTTCAAGTGAAATAATTGCCAGACGTATGATAAACTTTTAAAGGCTAAAAAACATGTAAAATGAATTTTTTTACACATATTGTTGCAAATGCATCTTTTCTTAATATCTTAGGCAGATATTTTGTGCAACGCTTTTTTTTTTTAAAAATTACTCGGTAAAATATGAATTACTAGATGCTCATTGTAACACACGGAGCGAAAACCTGTAACTTTTTATATAAAAACTGTAAAAAAAGCTTAACAAAGCTTATTTTAATAAGTATAAGCTAGTTACACATGGGGAACATATAGAACAAATTTCAAAACGTATTTTTAAAAATTAAGCAAGAATTTGGCAATTTATTTCTTGAAACGCACAGAACGATTTTGGCAATAATGAAGGAAACAGGAGTGGGAGCTAGTTGACGTGTAGTATAAAAAAACGAGATTTATCCTGAGAAATTCATTTATTGAAATGCGTGCTTATAGAAACCTTACTATATATATTATAGTAAAAAAACCATAAAAACAAAGAAATCCTTTACGAAAAAAAACAATTGCAAAAACGTTATCATTTACGCTATGGAAGTTTCAGCCACCTGCTCTGCAGATGTACACATTTGAGGATGCATTGGATGTTTACATTGGAGGTCATTAGTAGTTGAAATATAGAGTGCTTCAGACGTTATTTTGTTTTTCCTAGTGACCATTGTCTTTAGATAAGTTATGTGTTGCTAAATAAATATTTCAAATTAAGCATTTTATTGATATTAACAGTTATGTTTTAACAAAATTAATTTTAATGAAAGTGAATTGTTTTACTTTAACAACTTTCACTTAAAATTTAAAAAAAACAAAAACACTTGGATGGAAGTATTTCGCAACGTCTCCCAGGAAAGACATTGTCGAAGGAGTTGGTGGCAATGCCAAATCTCTCGTGCGGAGAGAAGTTATGAGTAAAAGAACAAATCCGACCATCGTCCAGCATTCAAAGAATTTGCCGGATATTGTCAGAAACATAATTCCGAATACCTAAGTCCTTCATATTTGGCAATCGGATATAACATCCAAAATAACGGATATGAACCCATGGATGACTTCGGTTTCAGTACCAGGAATACGAAAAATTCACCATGTTAAATGTGACTCTGGCAGTCACATTGAACTGTTCAATACAGTTATGTAAAAATTGTGCTTTTATTGTTGTGTAATTTGCAATGTGGTAGGAATCATTTTTCACTAGTTAAAAATTTAAGAGTAATATTTAAAATTAGCAATTGAACTTTTATATTTATTATAAAAAATTTAATAACAAAAAAATGTGCTTTACAAAGTTAAATAATTGTAAAATTAATAATAATTAATAATTAATAAATTAATAATAAATAATTGTGTATTTAAATATGTAACCAAATTCCTATATTTATTTATTTGCTAACCAAAGTGTTTATTATTAAAAATATTAGTATTTTAGAAACTGAACTATATATCAATTCGCACGCTGTAACGCACGGAACGTTGAGTGTAACACACGGAACGGCGTTATTTATTTTATTTTAGGCAAACTATTTATAATTCAGATTTCTAACGCCACTTATTTTAAAGCTTATTTACTTAGCTTGAGTTTGATATTTTTTATTTTCATGAGTATTTGCATAATTCGCAGAATTATTCAAATAATAGAAGAAGAAAAGAAAATGACCCTGTTAAATGGAAACACACGGAACGCGAAATGAAAATGTTATATCTGCTTAACTTTTTGGTTTAAAAAGATTCCGATTTGCTTAATAAGATCATTAAACATCTGAGAAAAGATATAAGTTGTCCTCTTATTTGTTTTATACTGCTATCAAAACGAAAATATAACAAATATCCCGAAAATGTGGTCCGAATGTAACACACGGAACGCTGGAATGCTCCTTCTAAGTTTTTTTCTTAATAAAAAATTAAAATTCCTCAGATGAAAATATTTGTAACTTATCAAAATAACTATTATTATACTTACCCATATATGAAGAATTTATAAGGTAGGGAAACCTTGGCCATAAAAGGGAGGCTTGGCCCACCTTTTAAATTTTATTATTTAAAACTATTTTAGCATTTCTCAATAGATGGTACTCAAGCATAATGTTGTCAGCAGACAGCCACCTTAGTTTCATTGAGTTGCTTCTTAGCAGTGATGAGAAAAAAAAAGACTGTTTCACATCCCTAAAAGTAAACATTTTAGGCATAATTTGCAAGATTTTTACAGACAAACCAATTGAATTAATTTTAAGCTGATGGTATTGTATAAATACTTTTATATTAAGGTTTTTATTTTAGTTATAAAGTTTGCGCAATGAAGTAGGTTTAAAATCAAAATGTGCCATTCTTTACAAAATGGTTAGATTAAGAGGATTGACCCACTCTATGTATCAGTAGGTTTGCCACAGGATCAAGGCTTTAGTTAACCCTTTCAGTCCCAGTGATGCCATTTGGAATAATCACTTTCAATATTTTCCCCCCAAATGTTTATGTCCCGTTATGGCATCCAAACACACATAATAATTCTTCACACTTTGTTCTACAATATTTTACGTTAATCTCAATCGAAGTCAGAGCTACTATTTTTTTTATTTAAAAAATAGCTAACAAGGGTTTCACGTACCTGATTTTTGAAAAGTCCACTTCAGTTCCACATATTTAAAACACAATTGAAACTATTTTGGTTAAAATAATTACTAAAATTTTTTTAATAATATGGTCAGATACCTTAAAATATATAACTCGAAGTGTTTTTAGATAATAGTATATATATTTATTTTTTTGTTTTCCCCAATTAAAAAATTTTGGCAATATATTTCAAAAACCATATAAAAAATTAAAATGTATTTTTTTTATGGAACTCTGATTTTTTATCTAAAATAAGCTTATTTTGTGAATATCAGATGTTTCTGTAGTGTAGTAAATTATTGGGACTGAAAGGGCTAACTAGAGTAGTTTTGGAAATCTATAACTAATGCTTATAAAAAACATGGTTTTTAATTACTTATGGTAATAACCTTAGATAATAGATGAATGAAATAAATTATCAATATTTGTACCAGCTTAGAATAAAACCAAAACCTCATTTAAAACTAACAACTAACGTAGGTAAACAATAATTTTTAATTCATTCCTGAGTGTTGCATAAAAATTAAAATATTTTTTTTACATTTAATGCTTACAAAAATAATTTGAAATATTTATTATTATGTGCTTTAAAATTATGTATTTTTGTAGGGTCCAAGCCTCCTTTACAAAGGGGGGGAATAAATTTAAACAAGAAAAAAAAAGCATTACATATCTATTTCTATTATACTTATTATATCCGTGTTGCCAATAAAATTTCCTTTAGTATGTGCTATCCTATAAATTTGTAAGTGTAAAAATAAGATTCCGAAAACATGTCTAAGTTTCCCCTACATAAAGAATTTCTGATAATGTTTTATTAAAAAAAAAGTTTTACTAATGGTGTTAAGCATTAAAAAAAATCTTATATTTTTAAGTGAAAACTTCAAGCAAGTTTTGACACATGAGACTTTGGAATCACTCCTTCCCAAATAGTTCAATGTGCTCAAATTTGACTGTAAGGAATAAATATGCAAAAATGAAGCTTCTACATTTTCCCCCTTCATTTTTTAAATCCTAGTAATGCACTAATATGAATGGCACTGCACTGATTTTAATGGAAGTTTAAAAGCTTTGTTGAAATGAAATCCGGGCATATATTGTTTCACAGTCACGAAAATAATAATAAATAAAACAGGTTATTAAACCTCAAGAGGGTTAACCTCAAGGTACTCAAATTATTTACTAATTGCAGAATCACCTATACAGTGATGCTTTACAGAGAAAACTTCTTAAAGCATTTTGTAAGCATGTGTTCCTTAACAATGTATATTTTATTGTGTATTAAAAATATATATATTTGCTAGGTTCCTCGAGTAGATGAACCTGCAGAATTATGGAGAAAAATTAAAGATATTGCTGATGAATACCGAAAGCCACCAGAAAATTGAACTGAATTCTCTAATGGAAGTTTAATGCGTAATAAATAAAACGAAGAAATGTACTTTTTGTACAGCTAGTACTTTATAGAAAAGATTTTGTTGTTAAAACTTATTTATTTTCTCTGTGAATAAAAATGTCTTTTGCTTTTTAAAATGCTGTTTTTTTTTAAATTGTCTTTTTTCTGATGTAGAAAGTTATAAAAATTCTTTGCATCTATTATTAGATTTAAATATAAAATAAACCTCAAGCAACTTATTTTTTTATGCAGCAAACTCTACTCTAAAAAAAAAACTTGCAATTCCTCCCGCTGAAATTGAGCATGAAAAGTATCAAATGATAAGTTAAGTGCCTTATTAATGAAATGAAACATATGATAATTTTTTTAAAAAAATTATATGGGCACATTAGCATATTGCTTCCTCCCCCCCCCCCCTCCAGTAGACACTTGTGGTGGGACCGCCCACTCCAAAACGATGTCACTTTTTTGAAAATTATATTATCTGAAGTACACTTTTTTTATAGTGTCCATGAACATCAGTAAATGAGGTAAAAATGTATTTAAGAGTTATTTATTCGATCAAACTTTACAGCATCTATAGATAATAATAGGACATTAGTTTTCTTCCATACCCTCCATACAGGAGACAAAGCTTTGCACTGTGATAGGTGGGAAGATGTTTGTCTACTTCTATTGAGATTTCCTAATGAACGCCATCAATAACCATGTTGAGAACAACCTCCTCTTCATTGAGTTATATTATTTCATCATATGAAATGATTCTTAAAATGTAGAATTCATCTAATATGTTTATATTTAAATAAAATAAAAAAAGGACATCACTTTTTTTTTACCCCCTTCTCCCCTTGTTCTTCAAACAGCACTTTTTACCATGTCACCTCCTTTAACTGATTACTCTCCCTATATGCTGTTATCTAGTTAGAGTACCATTATTTTTGGGTTAAATGGAAATTCAGCTCCAAAATTTAGATGCCCACAAATTTGTTTTTAATGCAAAGTGTCCTAATTTTATGCTGAGTTAATTTTAGTACAGCACTTTGTATGCAAATAATGAAGTGGGTTATCAAAGATGCGATGTACTTATAAAGCTTTATGGCAATCCAGAGAATTTTCGAAAGGTTATCTTTGTAGTAAAATTTGTAGCATAATCTTGTAGAATCTTCATTTTTCACAATAAATAATTGCACTTAATTTGTGTGAAATGTGTGTTCAACTATTAATTTCTTATTTTATTAGGTATAATTCAATTTATATATCTTTTTATTACTCAAGGAAGTTAAACAGAAAGTTATCTACAAAATCTTGTATACATGTGTGCTGTGCATAGACAACAGTTGTATACTGTATAGTCTTTAAAATTACAATCCCTTTAAGAATGACAAATTCTTGGTTTCATTAACTGTTTTTGAAGCCAAGATTTTACCATAAAAGAGTTTGGCGATGTGGATGTTTGGTGTATATTTTAATCAAAAGTGTTATAAAATCTTTTACATTCACTGGGATATCGTATTTTTTAAAAATTTATAATGTCAAAAATAAATACAATTCAAGCAATAAAAATGCAGAATTAGGTAATTAAACATGCATCAAATTGATTTTCTTTTTTTAGACAGATTTTTTAAGTACTTTTCACTATTAATTCAAATAAAATTTATAATAAATTTCTTTGAGATTCACGATACTCAAATTATTTATACTGCCAGATCTTTATAACCATAAATTTCTTCAACTAAACCTTTTCAGTGAAATTTTGTTACTCAAAAAGTCTTTTGTCTGAACTTTCGAGACGGACTATAGTTACATATTAGCTTTAAGTGGCTACCTTTTACACTAAAAAGCAAATAAATAATGTTTCTATAGTTGCACTTAATACAACACCTAACCTATACTTATTACAAAAAGTGTTAATGCATGGAAAGTGGAAACTAATGAATTTTCTACAAACTAAGCATTTTCAAAAATCCATTCATTTTTATTTTCACAAATATTATACAAGTTATACATCAATACATATAAGTTTTTTTTTAAACATTTAAAAACATTCTTAAACAATCCGATTTTTTTATGAAATAATAAAATTGTAATTCATATATGTACAAAATCACAGTTTAGTGTAAATATAAGTTAATACATCATGTTTGCTGTTCTGAAATGCAAACAATTGTCTTTAATAGATATTTAAATTTTAAAGGTCATAAAACAAAAAAAAATATATAGCACTCTCATTAATAAAAGAACATTGTGTTTTAATAAATATGACTTTTACTATTATACATAAATTTTATCAAAAATATTATGAAACTTAAAGTATTGCAAAACTGCTAATACAATTTACAAATAACTAATTTGGGTTACAATTTTTAAGATAAAATGTAAAACGTATTAAAAATTCAATGCAAATTCATTGGAATATAATAATAGCTTGTGAAAAGTAGATCAAAGTAAAACAATAACAGCAAAATAAAAAACACTTATAAACAATACATTTACAAAAAATCACATAAAATCATTTATAATTACAATAGGTTATAGTAATCATGTATTATTACATAAAATATAGCCACCATTTTAAGTTTATCAAAAATAACAATTACAAACACTAAATTCTCAAGTTATATTTTGTTGATACGGTTTCCAAAGATCTTAAAATTGCCTAAATATCAAAAGCAAATAACTAAATATTTTCGTAAGTAACTTGGTCCAAAGTTCCTAATCTAAGAAAAATTATGTCAATTTGAGGTTAAGTTCACTCATGTGAACATAAATGTGTTAAAAAATATTTGACTAGATAGAGTCAAAATTATGTCTAATATACGCAGCAATTATTATTAACTTATAAAATATAATTTTTTTAGCGGAAATACAGTTGGAAGGCAAATATCAAATTCTGAAAAAACAAAAGAAATTATTTGTAAGGTAATTTGGGCTCCCATCGTTAAAAAATAAAGATTTTAGAACCAATATTAAATAGTTATATTTTTAATTAATACTGATACTCTTCCTGATTTCTTCTTTAATCTAAAGCTGAATTCAATATATTTTAATACTTCCACGATTAGCAAGAAAATTTGCCACACGAAAATAAGCTTTCTGTTTAAGTTTATCTAAATAAACAAAATATACGACATAAAAACATAGTGCAATTTGTTTTATATGACAAATTTAGTTACACGATAAAACTTAAAATTATCGACTTTATTTGGTAAGGAAGATGTTAATGGTATTCACAAGTGGTTATTAATAAGCATGGGTATATAAATGTCAAACAAATTTTTAACAAAAGAAAAGACATTTATATAAACACATTATCTGAGTGCAACACAGAAACAGTACACACTTGTATTTATGCTTAAATAAAAACAGAACATTAAATTCTGGTCTAGATAAACATGTGCGTAACACATCCATAAGATTATGTTTAGAATACACAATGACATGCACTACATTACTACGACAAATTATTAAATGCATAATGTTCTTATGTATGCAAAAAAATTCACACAGAGATAAGTTTCAATAATTCAACAACTAAGGATAACAAATAACTTAATTGGCATTTTTTAATGCAGTAAGTAATTTCTCTCTTCAGCTTTCTCACTTGTTCTTTCAGTAGCAATTGCAGAGTCGTTAGGAGCAACACTGTCCACAGAAGGTAAACCCGGTTCCTCTGTGGCTATTTCAGATAAGGGAGGATTGCTAGTTGCGACTTGAACCTCTGGATAGTTTGAAGCACGTATGGGTCTCACAACCTAGAAAACATAGGTTTATTAACAAATAAAATGCATGGCATAGCACAACAGAAAAAAAAATAAAAAACTTCATTTATATCTGTCTGCATTAAGAGAGATTGTCAGTCCCATAGACATGGGTGAAAGTAAGGTAAAATTCCAAATACTGAAAACTTCTCTAAGATGAAGGGGGGGGGGGGGGGGGAGAGAGAGACAAAGGGAAAAATTATGTTAAGTAACCGTCCGAATGAACGAATTTCGCTATTTTGGGCATATTTTCATCCAACCAAGCAACTCTCTATTGATTTCTTATTCCCGGTTCTTCAAATTTTAAAACTTCTCCATCAGTAAAAATTCCATATTTCAAGAACTATTTCATTCTAAACTAATAACATGACTAGAAAGAATTTTAAAATAAGCATATTTACCCTCTCATTTCATTTAAGTTCTGGACCATTATCATTATTAATACATCATTCCTTGCATAAATTCAAAAATATGATCTATCATTTTGCTTTTTGTGAACATTTTATAAACAGAAGAAAAACCAAAGAAGAACAACAACTCCGGATTAAGAACATGGCGAAAATCAGCCTCTGCTTATTAACAACATTCCTCATGTATCACAAACAAAATAACTTGATATCATAAAGCGAGTTAAAAATTCTAACAACAGACAAAACAAAACTGAATCCTTTTATCCCCCAGCGCCGCGCCATCTGAAGAAAAACAACAGTCCCGCAGAAATGAAAAGTGACGTCATGATCCGTTGTGTGATGTCACCGTTCTGAATGTTCTGATCACAGAAATAAATATTTTTTATTACAAAATAGCCAACAAGTTTTCGATAGTGGAAAGTGTGTATTTGAAACAGGTGCAGAGCTTTTCAGAAAAATATTTCCGTCATGTTTCCGTATTTGAAAATAAAAATTTTACGGAAATCCGTATAAATACAGAGTACTTTCACCCATGCCCATAGAGCTAATGCATTAGTTTTGGAATCGCAACCTCCGCAGAAACGTTGCTTGAATCCTTTTTCCCCATATATGGAAATCAAAATAACATGAAAATGAAAGAAATTTGTAACGAAAATGTTATCTAGTAAGTCAATTACATATTTTTGAAGTCTTAAAATATCTCAAAATATTCAGCAGATGGCGACACTATTTCAAGACTTTATCACTTAATAAATTATATAATCGGATGTTGTTTTTTTTCAATTTTGTTTTAAATTGATGTTATGATGATTCCCATATCTGGTAAAAATGGGATAACATGGCAAAGCAACTTTTTTAAAAAAGTTGCGATTTCAAAATTAGTGCATTAGCTCTATGGGACTGACAGTCCCTCTTAACTTCATGTGTCCTGAATGCAAGTTAACAGGACATTTAGATTGAAACTATTCTAAATGTTTTATTTTTAATCTTAAGTTTCTTTTTTTTTTAGATTAAAATATTTATACTTGGTTTGCAAAAAAAAAAAAAATCCCAAAAGTATTTAATGACTGTTGATTGATCCAATATAAATTGAAACAAGCACTAGCCTTAACTCACTTTGGGGTATGCAATTTGGTTGAAGTGTAATCTTGTTTTCACTTAATGAGATTAAAATAAAAAAATTTAACTGATAACTTAAATTGATTAAAATTTTATTTTATGTAGCAGATGATTATAAATGACTGGTTCATACATTCAATTTTAAAATTTAGTAAAATTATAAACTTCTTGGGTGTGCTGCTGAAAAACCAGACTGTCAGGTCGCGGGTTAATACACCAGTATCCCTCAAAGGGCTAAAGTAGTTTTTACTATTAATTCCGTTTGTATTAGTAAAGATCTACAGTGGAGGATTTAGGCTTAGGCCCGGGCCTAGGGCGGTAAATTTTGAGGGGTGCCAAAAATTTTAAGATGACTAAAATTTTGAATATAATTATTAATTATGCTAAAAAAAATATTTAATTTATACCTGAATTACATTTTTTATTATTATCGTTATCATTTTCATTATTTTATACACACACACATATATGTACATAATATGTTTATATATGTGTTTATATATAATATATTGTCACAAAAGAGAAAAAGGGTGTCCTCAAACCTAAATCCGCTACTGAAGATCCTCACAATTACGAAATATCTCACCTTAAAACCATTCCACAGTAATGAAAGCTCTCCTCTACACCATCCAATGAGAACAGGAGGCAAAAGAGTACAGGGAACTAAGTACAGAAGAGCAGGTTGTGCGGTACTCATGAGAAACAATCCCACAAATGTAACAAACATTCCTATTCCGTAAGCTAAAAGGGACATTAAAATAAGGATTTTATGGCATTGATCAGAGAAAGTATCAGTTCAAATGTCACATAAGGTATTAAAAAGCAAACAGAGATGTGATTGATTAAAAATCATGAAAGAGGAAGTTCTTAAGCTAGCTAGCAAAGAGAAATATGAAGGAAAAACTAAAATTTAGGAATTAAATACGAGAAAAGTTATACAGGGTGTCCTAAAAGTTCCCGTACTCCAACTTTAAAAAATCATTATCCATGTTTAATTTTTCAAATATTGAATTTTATCATCTGCTTATTATTTCATCAAATCTTTTGTTTCTAATGCTTGGTTTTTTTCGTGCTCAAGTAGTTCTGTAATAAAATTCCAAGTCATTTTGTTCTTCATTGCAACATGATTTTTCACGCATTCAGAGAATTGCGCTGGTTGAGGCTCATTTTGGATGTAAATCATAATGAAAGATGTAAAGAATTTTGGCCACATATAAATATCCAGTTGATGATATACCGAATAAATATAGTCTACTTATATAAACTCGTCCAGAGATTTCGTGCGACATCAGGTTCGGTGGAAGATTGACATAGAAGACCGAAGACTGAAAATTGTTGCACCAGATTTTGTGCAAGAAACTTAACGAAGGACATTGCAATCTGTTTTTTGAGTCAACTGTTGATGGAACTGTATAGAGAACTTATCCAACAACTTGTTGCATTATTAGAAGTGAATGAATGAGATTCTTGGTTCCAACAAAGGTGGTGCAACATGCCATACAAGAAATGAAACCGTGGACATGCTTCATTTTTTTGGCGATCGACTCATCTCGGGAAATCTTAGGCCACCTCGTTCCCCTAATTTGAGTTTACCTGACTTTTTTTTCTTTGGGGATATTTAAAGAACAAAGTTTATGAAGATATTCCACAATTAATAGAGGAACTGAAAAATGCTTTCATGCTAAGGATACAAGAATTCACTCCCAGCATCTTAAAACGCGTTTCTAAAAATATGCGCAAAACGCCTTCAGCTTTGCTTCGATGAAAGGTGCGGGCAATTTGATCGTTTAATATAAATGTAAGTTCCAAATTTTTTCCTACATTTTATTAAAAGTGCTTTACAACATTAGCATAAAAACTATGTTTTAAAATTTAATGTTTTGCGTGTAAAAAAATCATGAATCGTCAGTACGGGAACTTTTAGGACACCCTGTAGAACTTGCAGACTAATTAACAGTTACTTTCTGGTAAATTACATAATTATAAAAAAATATTCACATTAAAAATCCATTTGCAACTTTGGCAATTGTATATTAGGAAAACACTGAAAATTCTATAATCAGAAAACTCTAAGAATCCTAATATCTGCAAACTTTGGCATTGAAAAACTTCAGCAATACATATATCTGCAAACTCCGACTATCCTAATACCCAATATAACTCCAAAGTGATTTGGTCGAGATTGCATCCTTACCAGAGAATCTGAAATTCTCTTAAGTTCTAATAAAATTCACTGAAGAATAATCAGAACTTCAGTGATTATTTATTCAAAATGTTCACCAATTATATAAACCATATAAATTAGGCAATTCTACAACTGAAAAATTCGAGAAAACTTCAAATCGAGAACCCTCATCAGTGACCTAATTAATAAAAAATATATACTGATTATGCATGCAGGAATTCCTGCAAACTCATTGGGATAGTTCATTAAAAGGTGTAATGGTGGTTCATTGGAGTACCTACAATTTTGCATTTTTTTTAACAATCTCAAAGTCTAGAACCTGAATTATTTTGTTAAATAATTATAGAAAAAAATAAGGCACAACACTTTGAGGAATTCCCTAAGATCTGAAAACTGCGAAATAACATCCTTGTTTTTTTCAGATTGACTGAAAATTCAAAGGTCCATAAATAACTTAAGATTAAGTATATCCATTAAAATACAAAACTGGAAAAATATGAAGGTCCATATTGATATTGTATTGTACAAAATTGTGATATAAAAATGTATCTGAAAACTTAAAACTACATTTGAAGTACTTACCAACAACTGTAGTGATGAAATAAATTTTCTTTGTTCCAGAAACAAGATCAAATCCATGACAATAAGATACTAGTAGTCCTGCAATTGGTATTTTAACATTACTATGTATAAATATTAAGATGAGCATAAATAAACAACATCAAATCTTACTGAAATTTTTAAAGATATTAAATTTGTATTTAAGCAACGAGTGCATAAAATATATAATAATAATTGTTAAGATTTCATTTAAAAAAAGAAATATATAATCAAAATATCAGAAAGATCACAAAAAATTATTAACATTTTTTATTAAAAAAGTAAACTATGAACTGTATAAGTATGTAACCACAGATAAAAAGAATTAACTAAAATAAATTGTAAATTAATTCTACTTAATTTAAAAAAATGGACCTGTAATTAAAATTTACCAGGGACTAAAATGTCTCCAAATCCCAAGATAGAAAACTGTTGATAACAGACAGCCATTTGATCGAATCTAAAATGTTGCACTCTGAGAACCATTGGCAACTAAATGGGAAAGCAAAACAGTGACATCAGAAATAAAGTAAAATATTTCATACTTATTTAGGAAAATATGTCCCACAGTTTTAAATACTGAAATTACTAAGAAATTTCCAATTACCATTTCGGCAGATTTCCCCCCTGTTGCCACTTCTTCCATAACACTCTCACCCTTCTGTAAAAGAAAATAAAAAAGTTTAATTTATCGAAAAGTTTTACAAAACTTAAAAGTGTAGTTTAACTAGATTAAACTTGCAGAAGACATACACTTAAATAAATATTGATACATTGAATATTTCTATCTAAATGCATTTAAAATTATAAACTGATTACAGGATTACAAGTTAGAAATTTTTAACTGTAAAATAAAAGTAATTATGATTTATAATGCCAATCATCTACACAAACAGGATGATTTAAAATAGATCACAATGGAAAATAAAGCAATAAATAGCATCACATAAACTGAATAATTAGAAGGAAAATAGCTTACCACAGTCAGGAAAGGTGTAATAAATACAAAAAATATGTCATAGAAGAAAAGGAGAATCAATAAAACACCACAAATCTGAAATAAAAAATATATTAAATAAATACTTAGTATACTTTTAGTAATTTATACAACGGTTTCTGATCATAAATTTAACACCAAGAGTAATATAATAAAATGCATTTAAGAAGGTTTTATAGAATTAGTTTACTTAAATAAGTTGAAAATATTTTATTGATATTTAACCAAATGCAAAGTATGCTATTGAAAAAAAATAATACACATAAAAAGAATTTATAAAAGACCTTTGGTTTCCCATTTGCTATCTTACTTATTTTATGTATACTTTCAACGAAAAAAAAAAACAGTTTTAAACAAAAAAATCAGTAGACTAATAAAAGTAATTAGCACATAATATTTATAACTAACATCCTATCAGTGAAAAAATTGATGAAAAATCACCATTACAATTCCTATATGTATGACATTTAAAATCAAGCACAAAATACACTTTTAGAGAACTTACTTTTAAACTTGGCAATCGAATAGACTTTAACATATGTATACAGAATGCAACACCCAATGTATCTTGCAAAATCCAGGAATATCTAAAAGAATTTTTTTTTAAATAAAAATTTCCACGAAATATATATTGCATACTATTAGGAATAACTATTTACAAATTATTAAAAAAATAAAACTTACTTTTGATTTCTAATAACAAGCCAAAATACTGAAATGGCAATTGCAAATGCAATCAGTAAAATCTGACGGAAATCAGCATGGAATGATCTGGTGCCACAGCGAAATACATACCTGAAAGTTATCAAATTAAAAAACAATTATAGGAAATATATAAACTAATAGGAATGCTTCAGATAATGTAACGCTCTTTTCAATTTGTCTCTATACTGAGATTTTATTGGTTGTTTTTTTTCACTCTCAAAATGGTCGATGCTGATGAAAAAAACTTTTCTTTCCATGCAAGCTTTCTTTAACACATGTTTTGAACAACCAACAGGGCAACAAGAAATTTGCATTTAAAAATTGATGGCTTAGAAAAATGCTGAATTTAAATAGATGGCTTTATGAATTAAATAAAATCACCAGGAAAAGATTAATAGGATTAAGGAAAAGGATTAATATTGAGGTAAACCATAAACATTTTATTGGCAAAAGGTAATTTAAAAGTAATATAACGAATATCGAATTAAAATGAAATCCCTAATAAAAATTTTTTTAAATGTGTTCAGCTACATACTTGCAATGACTGCCTGGAATTTTCATAACTAAAGGAGATAGGCAACCATGGATAGCAAGGATGCTAGCCATTACAAAAAGGGCGATTATAAAATAAACTGAAAATAAAGAGATAATAATTAGTTCAAACGTTTAAATCCAATTAGAAATATGCTGCGTATAAAGGCTTCACACAAATCAAATTTTAACAATGTAATTGCGATTAATAAAAATTTATGAGCAGATAATATGCATGACAAAAAAAAGTAAAATTAACATATAATGAACAAAGGCATGAATCTAATTTGCTAAAAAATTTAATCAAAAGGAATATACTGAATATTAAATGGAAATTAATTATTTCCTGTTTACTTTATCTTAAGGTGGCTAAATTGGAACAATTTACAATAAGTATACCAATAGCTTCCCAAGTCCCAAAGCTTTACTTGCCATAAAATTGTTAATTTTATATAAATAAGGAAGGTTAAATAAATTTTTTCTTAAAGATTATTCAATGTGTTAATTAAAGAAAATCAAGTATTAATGGCAAATTAACATCTTCAGCTCTAGCGCCCTATATTCAGCAAAAATCTTTCATTATATACATGATAAAATTTTAAGATATTTAACTTGAAAATATAATTTCTTATCATCAAATATCAAGAAGGAAAACTACAGTTTTGCACAATTACAAAACCTCCATAACAGATGAGATGAGAGAAGAGGTTCCACATTTCTATCAATAAATTAGGTTTGCAAGGTTGGAAAGTCTCATGAAATATTATTTTGAAGTTTATTAAGTCTCATGAATATCTACTGAATTTATAAGAAATAAGATGAAACTTACCTAAGTATTGGTACAAAAAGTACAGCATGACTAACATGACTCCCATGCAAAAAACAAATATGAGTACAAAATATGCACTGATATTTAAAGAACTCTCTTCATTAGGGATTGCAGCTGGACGATTCTTGCAATCAGCAGAATGCCTTGGCCCACCCGGCAAAGCATGCATTTCATGGCAATGTCTGGAAAATAAAATAAATTAATGAATAGATGAATGCTTAACAGAATTTTTTTTATTTAATTACGTACCAAGTTATTTTTTTAAAAAAAAAGGACATTGGAAGTGCAAAGTATGTTTTAGGCCTGCTTCATATGCAACGGTTCCGATGATGTTAATCGTACTACGATTTCGAGACAATTGGATCTTTTACGTGCCAAGATAGTGAAAACCATACAAATTGTTTTAAAGGCAGCTTTCAATCAAGTACTGACAATGTTCAAGATTGCTGTATTGGTAATGCACAACACCAATTATGTTCGCTCATCAAATTCAGTTAAAACTACTACTTGATTGGAAATCACAGATAAATTCGTAAAATCAGTTTTTGCTTTAGGCACATGTGAAATAACCGACTTAACATTGCCAATGCTATTATCTAGTATCTTAAGTATACTGGATACATTGTATGTGAAGCAAACTTTATATACAAGATTGACATAGAGCCTCTAGGAGACTAAAGGAAAGAAGACCAGAACCTTACATGTCCATATTGAGGGGCATTTAAAAAATTTGGTGTTTTTGATGCAAAGGTTAATAGTGGACTTTTAACAAGTTAAAGATATTTCCTAACTTAGAGATTTTTTTTGTGCGAAAAGTACTCAAATCCACATTATTACAAAGAAAGCATCACATAGAAACGATAAGAGTAAAGCAGAATTATACTAAAAAGAAGGTTTAAATATTATAAAGAGGGCCAATGTATGAGGTATAAAGTAGAACATCTAAAATCCTGACTATTTTAGGATTTTCATATTTAAAAAATAATTTCCATGCTGAATTTTTTGACACATAACAATCTAAATTTTCTGTAGCACTTGTACTTACAGTTTGAAAGTGGGTGATGGACAAAGTTTTTATAAAAGTTTTTTACGTTATAAACATAGTGTGGAAGCTAAAAAAGTATTCATCACTTACATTGCATATCTTATGTGCCCAGACCAGTAAGATCCAGCTGTAATGGTGAACATTGCAATAAACCATATTAAAAGCAGGCTATAGTCAAAATTTCCACCTATAGAAGAATATAGTCGCACAGAAACAGGTTTCTCCATTTCCTGTAAAACATATAAATTATAAATAACTCTCTATAATTATTTTTAACTATATAAATTTAATTATAAAAAAAATTACAGAACTTACTTTTATCTTTTGTACAGAGTTTTCCGATATCAATCCCACAGTGATATTTACATACTGAGAATCTGTATTATTAAGATCATAGTCTCCCTAGATGAAGAATAAATTGATATTTTATTCAAATGGGGTTAATACAATTTATGTACCTTAACATTATTTTTAAAAATTTATATAATAACTAGAGTAACCTTTTAATGTTATACAATTTTAGACTCTTGAATCAGTCAGAAATAGAATGTCAATGCAATATTTCACCGTTAACTTTTTTGACAACCTCCACAATTTTAAAAATATGCATAAAAATGGAATCGATTATGAAACTAAATAGCTAAAAAAAGCATAACTTGACAGGCTTTCTTGCAATCTTATGTCTAACTATATGCCTAAATACATATTATAAAATACTTTAGAGGCAAACTTTTTAAAGTAATTTTTTTAAATAATATAGTAGAATGGGGGAAAAACTTTGGACCTCGACGATGACTTTGACCCAAGCATAAAACCCTAGTACTGAATTTCTTCTTGAATATTTTTTAGTTACCACTAATTGTAAAAAGCAAGTAGATTTCTAATGCGTGTATATGTAATGAGAAGTTATTAGCTTGAAAAGCTTCAGTCAAAGAATGAGTTTCAGTTTAAAATATTCAGTTTAAAAATTCAGTTTAAAATGCAAATCTTACCACTCTTCCACTGGATACAACAAAAAATACTCCTTGAGCACCTCTTTCTTGAGCATTTAGAGCTTGAGTAGAAACACTGCAATTACCCATGGCTGCAAGTTCGATTTTCCTGCTTGGGTCAACTTCTGGATGATCATCACACCAGTCTACACTACTGTCATCTTGTAACACGTGGAATTCCTACACATTAAAAATTGTTAGTGGCACGATTTTTTTAAAATACTTTTAGTTAAAGGTGGCTAGTCGAAAATGTTCCGACCAAAACTTTTATGGACCACAATGCCAAATGGGAGAGGCAATCAGACGTGCATAAAAATCTATCTGAAAAACTGAAAATAAAATCTATTTGCTATAATAAAAGCCTATAAAAATAGGGTAACGATTTAAAATCTTTTTTCAGGTATGAGTGGCTAAATCAATAAAAACAGTTGTCTTCTTCCTCTGAATGACATTCTGCCTTGACTCCTTAACTTAATCTTTGCTATTGTGTGATTTTTATTTTTTTCCAAATTTGTTCATTTTATTTTTGTTATTTTAATGCAATTTTATTTAATGAATGCAAAATAATGAGAAATTTGAAACTATTTATTTCTAATTACCTCTTTAAAAAAAATACCTGGGTGGAGTCTAAAATAGTTCAATTCGATTTCAGTATGCATATCTGGGAGATTGATCTCATGATTAGAAGATCAACAGTTTCGTTTAAACTTTTAGGAAATGGATCCTGAAGGAAGATTCCACAAAATATCAATTTTACACTTGGTGCAAAATTCAGATTTTAAATGACACCAAATTCAAGTTTTTGAATTGCTGCAGAATTCCAATAGCTGCAGAATACTGACTTCAGAATCGCTGCAGTCTTTTTTAAATCTTAGAATCACAGGCGTGTGCCTATTTCTAAAAACTTATTCCCATCTGAAATTTCCCCATAAAAAAATGCTTTTCTGTAGTTTTCCGCAAAAAAAAAGTATTCAAGCGCACCTGGTGCAATGTCTGTCGGCAACATGTCATTTTTAGGGAAAAAGCAGTGGCCGAAGAGATTGCCAACAACTAACGTCTACCAACACAATGAACAAATAAATTCTTTTCAGTTGTTGGTCTATATGGTACTTGAATTGTTAAAACACAGCTAGAATATTGTTTCATAGCAATAAGTTATTTATTCACACATCAAAATGTATAAACTAAATTGTAAAAGAAGTAGATGTTAACTGATCTCTGGTATTCTATTCCAAATAGAGACCAGCAATACATCACAGCTGTTCTGATTTTTTAAAGTTAAATTTGATATCTCTATGCAATATATTTAAGCAGTAGTAATGCATTACCGCTTTAGACTTGTCCTCTGGTAAACCTGCAAATTCCGTAAAAAATACAATGCAGAAATTTTCTTTTTCTTCAGATGATTCTGCGGCAAGAACGCCATACTCATTCGTTGAGCCCTGTTAGAAATAAAAAAAAAAACATTAAAATTATATTAAATGAATTTTAATGCAACCATTCAATGCTTTAAGAATTAAGTGTTAATTAAAAAATACAGTTCGATACTTAAATATCATTTTATACAAAGGGTTTCATAAGAAGGAGACAGCCCGCCATTATATAATAAAAAAATATATCACTCAATAGTACAGTAACATTTAAAAACTAACTTAAATTTTAAGGAAATAACAGATATGAACAGTTATTAAATTAGAAAATTTAAAGAAATACAAAACGTCTTAAAAATATATATATTAAAAAAGGAAACACAACAAAGAACTCACATAGCTATAATCGAATATGGAGACTAAATAAATAAAGGCAACTTTATAGCAAAATGACAGCTTGACTGAAGTCCCCATCTTAAAAACTACCATAGAATGTTATTTAACTTTAAAGAAATTAAATATTAACATTTATATCAATTCCTACTAACTACGTGTTTATGAATTGAAAATAAAGAATTAAAAGATAATGAAAATGGAAATGAGTGACTTCTGCATTGGCTCCAAAAAAAAGCTATAAATAAAAAACCGCGTAATTGTGATGCCATAAAGTATTTTTAATATATTTTCAAAACATCATTACACCCTTTAAGGCTATGTCCAGACGGCGACAATTAAAACAAAAACTTGGCGACCGCCAAACGAGGCAATAGCGAACGGTTTTTTCGCCAAATCGTAGGTTTTTTTCAAACGCATGCGTCTGGAGGACCAAGACCTTGATTTTAATACTGATACGAAAACATTAAATTTGGTTAGTAATATTAAAACTCAGTGTGTAACAAATTTAATTGTTGGTTTATAACATAGATTTTTAACTGTTATAACATAATTAAACTGAATATTATCTGAGATTTTTTAATTAATTTATCTGGACCCGTATATCTCGGGTCTACGGAATAAGATCAAGAAGAGCTGACCACTAAGCCAGAGAGATTGGGCATAATACATTTATATTAAGAGTTAAATAAAAAAATCATTTTAGTTAAAATTTAGATACATTATAACATAAATGTTAGATTCGTAAATAGCTTCATGGGGCCAGTAGGTTCAGTTAGATTTTAAATTAACTCATAAGCTAAAAGTATTGGAGAGAAGGATATTTAAAGAAGAATTATTGAAGGATATTTAACGTGCACTCCCGCCACACGGGATATTACTCGTCGGACATTTTTGGCTGCACGTGTCGCTTATAGACCGGCAGTTATTTTGGCGATGCCCGGACCCAAACCTGGGACCTTCCGCATGCTAGGCGAATGCCTAATCGACTGGGCTCCCCAGCCCCTAGACACTTTCAAGTCTTAAAATATTAACATTTATTATCCACCATTATTTTATTTCGCTTTGTGGCGTTCGACGCACTAATTCTCCATAGCTTAAAAAACATTTTGACAAACCAGTATCAAAATCATCAATCATATCAAACCAGTTTCATATCATAGTGGACAAACGTTTTTGTCATAACGCATAAAAAACGCAAGAAAAAAGATTAAACACATCAATTTAAATGGAGACATTTAAGGTTCTCAAAATGTAATTTAAATTCAATTGATTAAAAATAGTTTTATGCACTTCTACTTCAATTACCCTTTTTTTATTTTTTCCCTTTTATTTTTTTTATTGACAATAGCAACCCTACAACAAATTAACATGGCTTTAAATAGGAAAAGTTGTCGGGATTTTCGATTGTCTCTGACAACTTTTTTCCGGGTTACTTGGCGAGAGTGGAATTTTTAATTGCTTTTTTTGGCTTTCGATTTGATTATTTGAAAATTTCCAATGATGAACTCGGTTTTTCTCTCAGAAGTTACCATAGCGCAAGACGCACCGAATCAGAGTATTCCCCTAGACATTTAAGGCATGCGTTAATAGCTAAAACACCGTGCGTCACAATTAAGGTGCAGTCACCGTGCGTCAATGTTTTCGTTGACGTACGGTGTATGAGTTGCGGTTGTTTCATCCTCCATGCGCGCGCATCACAATACAAATTGTATGGGGATCACGTGACGTGACGCGCGCATCACGTGACACATCACGTGACATTTTTGTTTTTATTGTCGCCGTCTGGACATAGCCTAAGAAAAATTAAAGTACATTTAAAATTCATTTCAATATAAATTTTCAAGTTTATGACAAAAGTTATATTTTTTTTATCCAAAAAGTCTAATTTTAATAAGTTTTAATTTGTAAACTTGCTCTATCTTGTCCTCCTTCCAAAATATACTCATAGTAATTGGCAACAGTTTTTCGCTTCTCGAAAACGATTGTTTTCTATTTTGTCTTGTCATTTAGAAAGTAAATTTTAAAGTCTTGTTTTCAAAAATTCGAGATCAAAATGCCTATTGAAAACTTAGAGGCCGAAAGTTTAGATAAAAACCCTAACTTGGAGCTGGCTCAAATGAAATTCTTACTTTCATCAGCAGAGTATCAAAGGGATGAAAGCATGAAACGCCGTTTGTTGGAAGCTATTAAAGAATACAGTAATTTTTATATACATATTTCTACAATTAACATTAAAGTTACCTAAATTAATAAATATTTATAACTTATAATAGTACTAACAAATATTTAAATTTTATTATTTTATCTAAATTACTCTGATATCTGATTAAGGTGAATGAGAATTTCCTAATCCACCTTTTCAAAGTATGGTATGTTCAATTTGATTTACATGTGTCACTTTGATTACATGTGTCATTTGATCTACAGGATGGATGTGCCAAATATTAATTCTTGTCTGTCTTGTTAAGGTTGATGCCTTGTCAGCTAAGCTACTGGTTATTTGGGATCATCTGTAATGTTCACTTGCTATTGTTGAAATAAACTAAAATTTATTTACTATTGACTATTTGATGCGCAGCATAAAACACTTTTCATAAAAAAAGTTTAGACATCATGTTATAAATCGTGTTTGTAAAAGTAGTTGAACAGAGATGCTAAGAAGTGGCTCATTGGTATTGCTTCTTGCTACCGCACTACAAGTCTGAAGTTCAAATTGCAGATCAGACATAGTCTAGCCCTTTAGTGGGTCTTAAATGAGGTCCAAAGTTGCTTCATGGAAACTGAACAATGATTTTTGCTTTAGTCTCATCGATTGACCTACCATTTGCTGTGATGGACCAATTACTTTAAGCTACTTCTAGAATGCAAGTGGTGTCCTTGAATAACCTTAGAAAGCTTCAGATATTTTCCTTACTGTTTCATTGGACGCCTATTCATTTGTTGGTGTGTCACTTGACTGGTTTAAAATTACGATGTCTGTCACCAATACCCCTTGTGTAGCTCTAGTGCGCCTATTATTCAGCCTAACACCTAACCCTTATGATATTTTCTATTGTAGACATGGCGCCCTTTTATGAAGAAGTTTGTAAAGATCTTTCTTGGCCCGTGGACAACGCTCTGTTGGAAACTATGAAAAAAGCCAATGAAGAACAGTTAAAGAAACTGGATGATGCGATTGAAGATGCTGAAAAGAACCTAGGAGAAATGGAAGTCAGAGAATCCTACCTCAATAAAGCTGAATATCTGAGTAAAATTGGATCAAAGGTTCGTAGTGAATACTAAGCGAAATTTATTTTGAAATATATATTGTTGACATAGTTGAAGCCTGTCGAGTGTAAATACACCACTTTAGTTCTTGTGTACCATCTCCATTCTGCTAACCAACATGATTTTTTTTATTCTTAGTTTCCTGCTATGGTTTTAGTCCTATTGTATCGAAATCTGCACCTTTTTTTATACTTTCGTTTAATTTTGAGTACTTATTTAGTATACTAAATAGCATGAAATAAAAACTTAATAGTTAAGATTTTAAAGATCTTATAATAAAACAAAATTAAAAAGAGGTTATTATTGGTAAAGCTTAAAAAAAATTAAGATTTTGAAATTATTACTAAATTTAATTATAATGTTAATTAGTGGAAACACTGGAATTGCCTTAAAACTGATGCCTAACTTTGAATTTATTTTTTAACAGGAGGCAGCTTTAGCTGTTTTTCGAAAAACTCAAGATAAAACTGTTTCGCTTGGACACCGTTTGGATATTCTCTTTCACATCATCAGAATTGGGTTATTTTATGTGGATCATGACTTGATAACTCGAAATATTGAAAAAGCAAAAAGGTAATCAATCAACTTTGCTTTTATATCAATTGGCCTGTTTATAAATTTCTTTTGGGTAATCAATAAACAAAATATTTTTGCCTTGTGTATGACAACATACATGAAACATATTTATTTTTAAACATTTTGTATTGTTTTACTTGCACAACTTCGTAAAGGTCATTTTAAAGGCATGAACATTTCTCTAAATACAAGATCCTACCCATTCTGCGGAAATTGCCCATAAGTCCAACTTACACCAGACCACTTGTTTGACTCTCAAGCATTTGCTGCCTCTTTTTAATCTTGGCGCACCACCACAGGACATATTTTATAGTCTCCAGGCCCATAACCTGGCGACTATGATCATCAATGATTTTGGCCCCATGTAACTTCAAGTCATGGACATGATGACAACAACATTGTTTTACTTTCTTTAATGTAAAAAAAGTAATAAATGGTGTATTTAAAAACATATTCCAAGAATTAGTTTAAAGTTAGCATCAATTGTGTTTTTATTTTTGCTGAGGACTGTTTGTTGAAAATACTTTTGCAATGAAATTTGACCTTTTTCCAATTATGATACGTTGTCCATTCACTTTTGTCCTATCTTAATTTTTTTTATCCTAGTGACTTAAATAACTTAAAATATCCGTAACAAATTTATTTTTTTTGCTACTGTACGTTCTAAATTTTTCTTTCCAGTCTCATTGAAGAAGGTGGTGATTGGGATCGAAGAAACAGACTCAAAGTGTACCAAGGAGTCTATTGCATGGCCATTCGTGACTTCAAAAATGCAGCCAATTTCTTCTTGGACACTGTGTCTACATTCACAAGTTATGAACTTATGGATTATAAGACTTTTGTTACATACACTGTCATCTGCTGCATGATTTCCTTGCCTCGTGTAGATCTCAGAGAGAAGGTACTATGTGATATCATCAGACTTTTTTTTAAGATTTTGTTTAGTTATTCTAGGCATTTAAAATAGATTTTAAATGCAATGGTATTTTTTTTAAATATATTATTAAGCAAAATGAGTTTTGTATTTTATAATGCAGTTTATTTTATGTGATCTTAAATTTTTCATCTTCTTCCTTTAGTTTTTATCGTTACATATTTCTTTTTTTACAGGTATTTTTTTACGATATCGTACATTCGAGTCTATATTGAACACGTTTTTCTCTAATATTGCTCTTTGTCAAAATTTATTTTTCTCTGCAATTCTTCAGAAAGTTCAAAGTATCAAAGAGTTTTCCCTCTCTTCTTCCCAAAGTATCTAAATATTTTTGCCAGAAAACAGCATACCTGAAATTTAAATTCAAATGTTAGTTACAAACCCAGTTAAATCTCCACAACAGCCAAACACCATTTTTTAGAATCACAACACTAGCTTTTATTTGCTGACTCTGTTATTGGGTTAGGCGATTCACACAAAAATTCTAACTTGACCACTTTTATCCAGCAGCGGTCAAAAAAAATTTGGTGCATTCTCACTAGTGTTAGCTTATATTTACATATAAGAAAGTATAGCTAACATTTTGATGAAAAATTATGTATTTCCTTGGTTGAAATCAAATGCCAATTGTGATGCTTTTGGAAAGCACTATCGACAAGTTTTTGATATTTTTTTGTAGTGTTTCTATAAAAATCTGTATATTGTGATACCTTTTTGTCCTAAATTATTTCTCCTTTCTCAGAAGGTGTTATCTTTTCAGACTTTTAGAGATTAATTTCAAAGTATTTAAGCTTATTATTAATAAAATTTAATTAAACTATTTCAGGTCATAAAAGGATCTGAAATATTAGAAGTGTTGCATAGTGTTTCTGACATAAGAGAATACCTGTTTTCATTGTATAATTGCCAGTATGCTGAATTCTTCCAGAAATTAGGTATGTGTATAATTTTTAGTTTTGAAAAATCAAAATAATTCAAATGTAAAATACTTTAAACTATAACTAAATTAATGATTAATTGAATTTACATGTATGAAACTAAAAACTAAATAAAATATTAAAATTAAATGAAATTGCTTTTTTTAAAAAATTTGCAGCTATAGTGGAAAGAATGCTGAAGCAAGACCGCCTTTTGGCACCACATTTTCGCTACTATGTTAGAGAGATGAGAATTTCAGCTTACACCCAACTTCTTGAGTCCTACAGAAGTTTAACATTGCAATACATGGCAGATGCCTTTGGTGTTACTACAGAGTTTGTTGACAAGTAAGCAAAGGATCATCTAAATCATTATCGTGCTCACACAGGCATTAAAATAATATAAGTTATATAACTTTTAATTTTTTCAGAAAGTTTGAAATTGCCTTTTCCATATTTTAAGCACTCAACTTTCTAGCCATAAACTTCAAAATTTTATTAATAAATTATTTTTATTGATATTTTACATATGGAAAGGATTTTGTGATTATTTCTAAAAAAAATAATAATATATAGTTTTGATTTTCTAAACAAATATTTAATTTTCTAAAAATTAATTTGAAGATGTATGCAGTTAAAAAAGCATGAATTTTTTTAAAACCATTTTCAGCCGTTCAGAAAGTTAAGGACCCTTGAAACAACAACAGTTTAATTATTTAGAAGTTAAAGGCTCATAAAAAAAACTAACAGTTTAATAATATTTATTTCAATTTAAAAATTAATGCATTTGTATGCATAAAATTATTTATAAGAAAGAAAATTATTTAAAATTGATGTTGCAGCAACATCAATTTTAAATAATTTTCTTTCTTATAAATAATAATAGTTGCAGCAACAATTTGTTGCTGTAACTATTATTATGGCCTAAAAAATTTTTTTAAATGTGTAAAACTTTGTAAGTCTTTTATTTTCTTAAATAATACTTTTTTTTTAATATAGAGAGAAATTCTAAACTTAACTGCAGTATTTTCTTAATAAAATAAACCTTTTTTCTAGGGAGCTAGCTCGATTTATTGCTGCTGGAAGGCTCCATTGCAAGATTGATAAAGTCGGTGGCATTGTCGAAACAAATCGACCTGACAGTAAAAACTACCAGTACCAGGTAAACTAATATTTCAATTATTTAATTAATATTTTGATTTTTAGAAATATTCTTGTTGCTTTACAATACAAATATTGGCAGTTTTTTGTAACTAAAACTTATTGGTGACAACCACATAGAAAAATAATCCCTCTTGTTTTCTCATTCTAAAAGTTTCTATAAACTCAAAACACATTGGATATTTAGGCATACTAATCAAAATTTATTACATCAAATAATATTTAAATGTTTTATGCTATGAATGATTTTTACAAGAAATTTCATTCATGCCCTTTTTAGTTAAATTAAATAGCACTTTTCTATTTATACCCTTTCCATTTAGAATAGAGGCTTCGAAAAGACTTCCTTCCCCCCTCCCATCGCTTGGTTTTCCGGGAAACGAAGGGGAGCATCGCTTTTCGAATCGTACCTCGTTTGAGGTTCTGGTGTTGAGGTTAACCACAGTTGTTTTATGTAATCTCGCATGTCCATGGATAATCTTTACGATTAGGATTGCTAAAGTCTCTGTGTGAACATTGGAAATTGAACTAAGTTTTCTCGACACTCTTCAATTCATTTAAGAGGAAACTGGGCTTATTATTGTCTTTACTGGCTTACGAAAAAATTTCCAATCTTCGAATAAAAATCTTTCATATGTTTTAGTTGTTTCAGAGCAAAAATATTGTTATAATGAAAACCCGATTATAACAATTCCAAATTATTAGCAATTGCGATTTATGGCTCGAAATAATTAAAAAATATATATAAATATTCGTAAACTGAACTTTGACCACAAAGAATCAAGACACAAAGACAAACTAAGTATACTTATCAGGAGGTTATTAGATACATTAAACTATTTAGAAAAAGTTTCTGTTTTTATATTTAGTAATTATTTTTGTCATATATAAGTCTCGTTACACTTATGTTCAAGAAACTCGTATAACTTATTTTGATGTAAAAGTTGGAATTTGGGATTATTTTTCCAATTATGATATTCCTATTTAAAAAGAGGGTTGATAGTAACAAACCTTCATTTGGAAAGAGAATAAAAGAAGCAATTATTACAAATTTATGAATCATGAATGATTTTAATAATTGGATAATTAACCCTTTAATGCCTGGCGTCCCTTTTTAGGGACACTTCTAAAAATATTTCGCAATTTTTAATGAATCAACTTTTCAATTAAAAAATTGCTCCGTTGTATTCAACAGTGTACATTTCAACTGACACAAGGGCATTGATGCTGTTTAATTCAACTTTTCCGGTAAAACTATTAACATTTTAGTCTCATAACCTTAAATTAGCGCCACCTGAAAGGGCATTAATGGGTTAATCATTCATAAAATTGATTTTTGTAAGTTATTCTGTGATTTAAAATATATTATTGATTGGAGCAGAATTTAATATACTAGTAGTACTATTAGTTTGTCTCTTTTTGCAAGCGTTACGGGTGGCAAATCAACTATCTCAAAACTCAGTATTACCTTTGAACAATGCACACCAAGTCGATGTGGTGACACAAGTGTGCCCCCAAGTAAAAAAAAAAGCGGGCGTAGTATTCTTTCTTGAATGGACCGTGGGAACCGATAACGGGGGACAGTGCTTGCTGCCACTGATTTGATAATGATCTTTACTGCTTTACACTGCCTGATTGGGACTTTCTGTCCCAAAATATAAAAGCTGTTTGGTCATTACGGGGTGTAAAGTTTACGGCAGGATGTTTCTTTTCTATGAGAAAAAATCTGATACTGCTGATTTGAGATTTTTCTCACGAAAATCTCCGCTGTTCTTAAGTGATCCCTTTGCTGGTAGATATTTGTATCAATAAAAAGTTGTCGCCAGACAGTCGACAAGGAGGGGATTGTAATTTGCGATTTCATTGGATGTTTTGCTTTATTGCTGCGTCCTTACTTTGTTCATGCTAGTTTTTTTTGTCATTTACCCATAGACCACACATCGATTCTGTTTCTGTTTATGGATTAAAAAATAGTTTTTTTAGAATTTTTGAAGCAAGTGTATTTTAGTTTGTTTTGTGATTTCGTAAATACTACTTTGAAGCAATCATGACTAGTCCAGATATTCGAAGCCAATCCAAGAATTTAATTTACTGTGTTTACAATTATTTAAAAGAACTGGTCGAATCCAATCCAGATGCTACTGTCAAGGAACTGTTTTCCTCTACTCAAATAGCAACAGCTAAAGCGTGTGGAGTTTCTCGGGCTACAGTTCAGAGAATCTGTGCGGAAGCCAACAAAACAAAAGCTGCCAATGTAGAATGTACACTGTCTTTCGAATCGCCGAAAAAATCTCTTCCACGAAAGAAGCCTGTATCGGAAATCGACGATTTTAATTTAAATATTGTGAGACGTACTTTACATGACTTTTACGATCAGGGTGAGTATCCGACTTTGAAAAAGTTAAAACAACGTTTGGAAGAAAGTATCGGATTTTGTGGATGTGTAGAATCTCTAAGGAAAATTATTAAAAAACTGGGATTCAAATATAAAAAGAGTAATGATGGCCGAAAATTTCTTTTGGAACGCAATGATATCGTGGCTTTAAGAATGAATTTTTTAAGAAAAATGCACATCATTCGGGGCGAAATAAATCAAAGGCAAGTTGTCTACTTGGATGAAACCTGGGTTAATGAACATCATTCAAAAAATTTTGTCTGGCAGTCGTCAACAGGTGAAGGAGGATTAAAGGTTCCTCTGGGAAAAGGTTCCCGACTCATTATATGCCATGCTGGGTCAGCCAATGAAGGTTTTATTCAATCGGCCCAATTGATTTTTCAGTCAAAGAGTACAGGGGACTATCACCAAGAGATGAATGGAGAGGTTTTCGAAGAATGGTTCCTGGATTTATTAAGACAGCTGGAAACTCCAAGTGTTATTGTGATGGACAATGCCAGCTACCATTCGGTATATGCTGAAACAATTCCGACAACAAAAACCAGAAAAGCCGACATTGTGGCATGGCTGCAATCAAAAAGCATCCCTCACGATCCCCTTACTACAAGACCTGAGCTCCTAGAAATTGTAAAACAACACAAACAAAAATATAAAGTGTATAAATTAGACAAAATTGCGTATGAAATGGGACACGAAGTAGTGAGACTGCCACCTTACCACTGCCACTATAATCCAATCGAACTCATATGGGGCCAAATTAAAAATGAAGTCGCGGATAGAAATAAAACATTCAAAATAAAAGATGTTAGAAAACTGACGGAAGAAGCGATCAGCCATGTGTCGGTGGACAATTGGAAGAAGTGCACAGCTCATGCTGAAAATCTACAAGAAGAAGATTTTGAGAAGGAAGGATTGAGAGACAGTGTGATGCAGAGCTTAATCATCAATTTGGAAGATGACAGCGACAGCAGTTCCGATGAAACCGAATAACTTTATTGAAGGTAAAAGATTTTTTGTTTCTGAAACTTTTTATGGCATTCTAAATTATTTATTTTTATCAAAATATTTATAAAGCGAATTTGAAGAAATATTTTTTTAAAAAAATCAGATAAACGTGCCAGAGAATTTTGAGCGAATATTTAATTTAGATCCATTTTTTTAAGCTTTTATAATAGCAAAGTATGTAGCATCTATTGTATGGAATATTTCTGTTTATACATAGAATTTCTATCTTTTTAAAATATTCTACATGATAAATTCTGACGATATAAGATTTTAAAAAACATGATCATTCAAAAACTGATAATTTTTTATGTTAGTTGATGTTCACTAAACTCTTCGATTCTTTACAACCGCTATTCATTTTAAATACAAAAACATTATCATTAAGTGCAAATAATAAGTGTTGAAAATTTGCTCAATATGCGAATTAGATTTATTTTCATATATTTAAATTTTTCATGCTATCTATGGAAACACATATATTGACGCGGAAAGCTTTTTTTTTAAATACTTGCAATGAACATAAAATTGGAACTAAAACAATATTTTAGGGCCAAATGCAAATAAAAGAAAAAGCAAAAAACAAAAAAAAAAACACATTTTGCTTTGATTTTGTTATGCATTAAATCTAAAGTAAAGTACTCACCATAAAATCAATATACATGCTAGATCTCACTGAAAATTTGTATTTTTGATCATGATCAGTTACACTTTTAACAATCCGAATAGCCAAACTCAACTGGGGTGGGGAAAAAACCGAAACAGCCATAAATCACGCCGTTTCCAAGAAAACCGCACTCGTGGATGGGGGAGGAAGTGCTTTCCAAGCCTCGATTCTAAATGGAAAGGGTATAACTATGGTTTTCTTTGTAATAAATTTTCTAAACTATTTAGCTTATGATTTTTGCTAATTTTTTTGCTTAATTTAAGATTCTGCAATTTTCCTCTTCATTGTGCTTTTGTTGGTATTATTTTAGTTGAAATTCCATCATAAATGTAATGTGTTATACTTTTTACAAATTTAATGCTTCTTTATTTTTTTACAGGCTTGCATTAAACAAGGAGATATACTTCTGAACAGAGTTCAAAAATTGAGTCGTGTCATTAATATTTAATCATTAGAGTTGTGTATTTGAGCTTTATAAAATAAAATTTTTGTGTAAAAATGTTTTATTTTTATTTACAAATCTGAGATATATTTGGATTAACACGCAATAGAATATACAACAATGATTTTTAAGAATTTATACAGTTTTGGTTTAAAGCTTATAAATTAGGTAAATTGTGTGCTAAAATTACAGCAAGTTAGGTTCTGGCTGTAAATAGATTTAATGGATACAAATACAACAAAGTTTTTCACAGAACCATTGGAAATTTATAATGCTTATGAAAACATATTTTGCAAAAATTATACTTAATACCCCCCAATTCAGATTTTACATTATACTAGTTACATTATTGTCAATTTTATTTTTAAAAAATTAGCTTGTCAGTAGCCTTATAGTGTGGGTGTAATAATTGCACTATTTTACCTTGAGAAATTTATATAAATACATTGTTAAAAATATTTTACCTTCTAATGTTAAATTTAAAAAAAACCTGTGCATACAATGTTACAAATTTATTACCTACTGAATATCTACATACAATTTCAAATACAATAATCATTTAGAATTCATTGGATTTGTTTCTTTATGTTCTTTTTCATTGAATGGAAAAAAGCCACCTAATCTTGCAATGCCAGTGTAGCCTAAACCTAAATAGAAACAAATATTAAATAAGTAATACTTTAAAAAAATCAAGCAAAATATGAAATTCAATAGTTAAGATACAGCAAAAAAATTATTGTATAAAATATTCAGTATTCAAAAACAATTTCCTGTGAGTAGATTTTTTTTTTGAAACCTTCACTTGAAAAGCTAATAAATTGCACATGGAACTTTACTCATGTCAGTATAACACAGTGGTTCTCAATCGGTTTGCGAAGGGATCCTAGGTCGCAAAAAGTTTTTTAAAAATAAATATATTTAAGTTTTATACAATAGTTTTACAACTAGAATAGAAGAAAAAAATCACCACACATCATTTTACTTTATATCTTGGTTAATTTACATTTCAACTTTTTTATGTTATTATTACATAATTTTAATTCTAGTACCATACGTTGCAACAAGCTAATGAGAAACTTGTGCTTGTCAGAACTTTTGAATTCGCAGCATAAATGGAAGTTTTCAAAATTAGATTTCTTAACTTTAGCAGCATAAACATTCAGTTTCTTTAGCAATCCATTAATTTTGTCTTGGGTTTTGATTATTGTTATATTTCGACCCTGTAGCCCGGTATTTAGCTCATTTCGGTGCATAAATATGTCTGCTAAGTATAAAAATTGAAACAACCAAGTTAGGGAGCTAAAAATTCAGGCCAATTCTGGTTTAGCATCTTGTAAAAATATAAGCATTTCAGATCGCAGCTCAAATAACTTGTTCAAAACCTTCCCACGGGACAGCCATCGTAAAATCAGAATAAAAAAATACCCAAATATAATATGTAATAAAGAGTACGGACTGTGTAAATGTGTAGGACATGTATGAAACATGTTTCATACATTTCAGAAAAATTTATGAGTAGGAGAAGAGGAGGGCACATTGGATCATCACTAATAACCTTGACTTTTTGTAGGCGAATAGTCCTTTTGACTTGTTCTAGTTGATCTAGACCAAGTGGAATACGAACTTTTTAAACTTTAATTTAAAATGTAGAAATTTAGAAAATATAAATTAACCATAAAGTATAAGTAAATAATGCCGCCCCGGTGGTTCAATCGTTACGATGCTAGCCTTTGGAGCAGCTGGGGTCGGGTTCGAATCCCGGTCAGGCATGGATGTTTGTGACTGTCAATAAATGTTGTTATTTGTCTATGTGTTTGTGTCGTCCTTCTTTGTGTGTCTCTTGTGACTGTCTCTTCTGGCGAGCTGGGTAATGGGCTATAAAGCCTACACTCTCCCTTCTAGAGGGCGCAATCACTGTCATTTGTCATAAGTAAATAATAGAAAACATCTATCGACAGCAATGGACTAGCGATTAGATCACCTGAATATACTCAGATTGTTAATGGATTTATGAGGGTACATTATAAGCAGAATAATTTTGGGTTTATTTTCATTATATAAGTTTGATTAAATTGTTTTGAGCAGTGATATTAAATGTGCTACAGGTAAATAAGCAAATAGAGTAGGCTAACTTATAATGTACAGAACTCTTTAAAAAGTTATTTGAAAATATATGCACATAAATATTGGCACAGTGCTGCTATTATACATTATTTATTATTTAAAAACTTTCTTGAACTATGTAAATTATTATTTCACGTATCTTACTTATATATGCAAATCTTATTAGTTCCCATAATTTCTCACACTGTATAAAAGAGAGTTGCTTAATAACAAGTTGGGTTGTTCTTGTACCGGAATTAATAAAGCTTCGACTCCTAATATCTTGTGTGATTCTTAAGACTATGTGACAATATATAAAGTGATCCAATCTGCAATCCTCTCCCCTAACTAATTTTAATAACAGCAATTTCTTATTTTTAATGCATGTGTAAATTTAAGAAATGCAAACTATTTAGTGCAACTCATACAAAAGGATCAAACTCATAACTATAAATTTGTAGAAAATGCAGCTATTTCAATTAGTTGTGTTTCAATATCAAAAGTTTTTTCATTAAGAACGATAAAAAGATAGTGTTTGTCAACAAAGTTTGGAAAGATGCTTGTACATTATATGGACCGACTACTCACTCCATAGAAGATCCCTTTAGTTTTCCTTTACTTTGACATGAAGGAATAAAAATTGCTCAGTGTGTATATCATTTTGTCCATTCGGATACAATTTCAACTGAATTAATTTCTATTTGTATATTTTTTGAGTTTTTAAAAAAAAGTAAATATCTGTCTGAGGGTGAGGACATTGAAACTCTCCCACAATTGTGAGTCTGAATGAACGAAGCCTATTAATTAATAGACGACAAAAAATAACTTTACTTCTATAAACAGTACAGTATTTGGTCATGCTTGCATGACACAAACTTTGTAATAAACAATCAAGTAGCTCTTATGACTAAATAAATCTATAAATATATTTTTCTCCTCCTATTAATAAAAAAACGTCTCAAAAAGCAGGATTGTATAATGTTAACCACCTGAAAAATGTTTATTTTACAAGGCCACAGAAACAACCATTTCCTCTTGCTAAAAACTGTTTAATTTTTCATGTGTTTATTAGTATTTTCTATGATCACATGCAAAAAAAAAAAGGTTAAATGTAAAAGTAGGAGGTAGGAACTTGGCAAACAAACGCGATTCATTCTAACTAGGTACTACTAGGTTTGTTTTTACTAGGTACACTTGTTTGGTTACAATATTAACTTACTAGATCCGAAAATAAATGATGTTATTTGAAATGACTTAGATCGAGGTTTACGAAATCCTTTTGTGAAAACATAGGCACTGCAAAGCATAAAGCAAACGCCGCCAATCAAACGGCAAGACATGCAGTCTTCGGGTACATTTGATGACGTACTTAATTTATTATCTTCCATAGTTTTTAAAAATTCAAATTATTTCTTGCTGAATGAATTTTTGCGTTGCTTTGTTTAGGCGATATTCTTTTTATGCTGTCTATTTCTAGCTCCTTGTCAAAATACATTGTTTTAACACAGCTGCGTGAGTTTCGTAAGATAAAATTGCAGCCAAGAGCCGGTCGAACTTGGAAAGCCATACTAAAATGAATTTTTTTCGTCTTAGGATCCAGCAGAATACCTTTCGTGTAGCTTTAGAGCGATGTTATTGAACCAAATCCATTTAACAAGTAATGTAGCTCAAGAGGCTAGAAATAAACATCCGAAAACGAATGAATTAACGAACTAATAATAAGTAATGTTAACTTTGTCTGAGGCGGTTTACATGATATACGTCTATCCCTTATCTAGAGGAGAGTCTGAAGAACAATAACTCTTAATTTTTTTAAAAAAAAGATAATTTTTTTTAGAAAGTTGCAAATTCTCTGCAGTTTAGTCCTCCTCCCCTCCCCCCTTTCAGTTACGATATTCGGTCCAAAACACTGAGAGAAACTATAATCCTAAATAACATTTTCAGAAGTTTTTTTGCTCAATACGCCTTAAAGAACTCTGTATTTAGTTATATTTAATGCTAATATCCTATTTAAGAATATACTATTTTTTAAAATCATTATTCAATGTAATTAAAGTATCCATTGTATATCAGAATGTGTTGTAATAATTTAAAATGTCCTATAAAACAGAAAAATACATTACACAACACGAATACATCAAATTCAAATAATTTATTCGTAAATATCATACACTTAACACAGTAATAGATACATGACTTGTAGGACAGCAAACAGTGTCTAATAAACTATGATTTCTACCATTACATTTTTGTTATTTTGTATCATTTAAAGGAAACACGTATTTATGTGATGTATTACCAGAAAAACACCCAACTTTTCTATTTTAAATAAATAATCACATTTCTCATTTATCAACTATTGTGAAATACAATACTATATTTATTATTATGAAATATTAAGAAAATCAGTTTACATGTTTATTTGAACTTTATGGAATTTAATTCGAACTATTTTAAAATATACATTATTTATTTAAATACAAAATCATAATTCCGAATTAATTACTAGGTGGGGAGAATAACATATTTACTGCAACTATTAAGATTTGTAGTAATTGGAAGATAATTTAAGAAAAAAAACCCTCTCTTTTTGAATTAAAAAAAAAGTATCTTAAGTTTTTCCTTATTTGCACAAATAAGTTGACATGTCCTTAAAATAAGTTTAACAAATACTACATAAATACAAGAATATGTTTTTAACAAGCACTCAGATTTAATGCAATTATATATAATATCATAATGAGATATTTTACTAAGTGATCACAAAGACAAACAATAAAATAAATATGGTAAATGTAAACAAGAAAGTTAAGTCAGGTAATAAATATATTTGAATGCACGCAAAACTTATTGGAAATTATTATGCAAAATGCACATTTAAATAATGGAATGACAAATTATAAAATACTTCTACTGAATAAAGTTTCATGTTTTATTATTATATGGTCTCGATTGCAACCTTAATATTTCTGCTAAATGCGAGAAGTATAGTTAAAGGCAACTCTTCCTGAATGTTTATGTTAATCTACACACACCACATATTTTATTTAAGTACCTACTTAAAAAACAGGAAAGTGACATTTAAAGATTTTAAATAACTTTGTATTAACTGCTTTCATTCAAACAGCAATTTGAATTATTTTGTATATATGCTTCATGGAGCATTTTTTGTTCCATTTATTAGGGGACAAACTTAACTTTGAATTCATCGAAATTTAAACTTTAAACACATCTACAATATTTCAATTGCTTTTCAAGTCATTTCATTAAGTCACGATAGATAAGACTTGTTAAGATAATGGATTGAAATGTTGGTACTGTTTCAACAGGTAATTAATATTTTTATCACAAACAAAATAAGTTTAAATTAATGATTTTTCGACACAATAAATGAACAGACAGAAATAAATGAAATGATTATACATAGAAAAAGGAGTTAGGTATTTTAAGTTTTAATGGGCAAAAATAAAAATACTTTGGGAACAACATAAATGTTTGGTACTAAATGTTTATAATAGATTTTTGACAGGTTATTTACCTTTATTCCTTTATAAATATATTTAATTGGAATATGTTTATCAAAACTAAGGCAAACTTTTATTTTATAAACATATTGAAAGGTTTTCCTGCAAATACAATTAAAAATGAACTACCATCTTTCAATAGTGTAATATGTTATTGTATTATCCTTTGATTAAATGTATTATTTATTGACGGAAGATTAACGATGTATAGACAACAATACATATTTATCATTTCAATGTTTTATGATATAGGATATTCTAGTAATTACTTTTTCAAAGTACAGCTCTAGTTCAAAGATATCAAATGACACAGAGTTTGAAATATATTGTTGCTTACAGCTTTACACCACTTTGCCTTAATATCGTTTTGGCTTCAGAGGTTTTTATAAAGGGAATAACTAATTAGTTAAATCAAGTTGAATCTTAATGCTTAAAGATATATAAATTATCAACAGTCAATAATATTTAAAAAAATTCAACTTAACATACTATACTAATATTTTCAAAATTTGTAATTTCAGAAAACAAAAATTTTTCAATGAAAACATTGATACAATAATGTAAATCTTCAGAACACAGAATAAACAGATATTTTTTAAACAAACAGTAAGTTTTATAAACTTATGTTTCAATACATATCATAACATCCATGGAATTAAGGCATGGTGTTGTAGTCAGCTTTAGCAGCATTAATAGCTCGATGAATTGAGAAACCCACCAACACAATAAGAGCAATCAGACCAAAGGTAAGTCCAACTGCAAGGGGAACTGTCTCGTCTTGAATCAATGCTTCGGCATCCAAAACAACTTTGTTACAGCGGTAAGCTAAAACAAAAAATACTCTTTTACTATATTACACAACAAATGTGCAAAGGATGACAAAATATTTAAAGCTGTAACTTGAACAGAAATTTTGCTGTGACATTAAGATAACATGCTCACCTCATAAACCTAAGATTACAGGTTCAAGTCTTAGCTGAATCAGCAGGCTTTCACGATGATAAAATCATATTTATTTAAGTCTTTTGATTATGTGTAAAGTAAGAAAAATCCCCTGAATCCCCCTTTGGCTTGGGTACTTCCGGTGAAGTTAAATTTCAGCATACTTAATAATCCCCATAGACCACAGATTAATTAAAAATTGGTAGAGAGGATTGTCTAGATAGCGCCACACAAGAAATGTTCTCAGTTCTGTGTAATTGACAAAGTTTAATCCATCAAACCACAGCCTCAAAGAAAAAAGTTTGAAACTAAAATTTTATATTTAAATCAATTTAACTGGATGGTAAATATATATTTTGACATATGTAGCAATACTGAACTTTAAAAGAAAGGAAGATAAGTATAATGTAAAAAAATATAGAGATAGAAGTCCTACATTCGATTATAAAACTGCTTTGAGAACTTACAAGAAAACTACGCAGGATTGCTACATTTTGTCAATGGCCTTCTGTGAGAATTGAACACACAGTTTCCATTTTCTTTGTGTCACATTGCCCACTATACAATTTTCATTTGATTATTTTATTTTACCTTTCAGGATTCCCTATCCAACTAAAGTTGTCCCTAACCCTTGACGTCCACTGTGGCAGAAGGATGATGGCCTGCCCAGTGGAACTACGGAGTAAAAAACGGATGCAGTCTGCTCCGTTATACCATATACAGGAGGGTGTCATGGAAACTTGCTACGACACCCTCCTTATCATCAACACCTTTCCCTGACTATTTGGTTGAGTAATTGAGTCACTTACATATTTCTGTCATCACATGTATAGAGTAACATGCTATATAGCCTACACTCTTTCCTCATTGGACACTCTTACTTGTTATGTTATGTTACAAGAAAACCTTAAGCGCATCATGATGATAAATATTAATATTTTAAATTTCTCATATCAAATAATAAGCAAGAAGATGCAAAATGTACATACGAGGTGAAAACTCAGCATCCTCCACATCATATGGCTGCAAGTTTATATTGTGCAATCTTGCAGTAACCGTCTGCTTGTTGGCAATGTAAAGCATCACCACTTCTTGAGCAGGGCAGAAGTGAGACCGCTTCATTGGAGTTTCAAATATGCTCAGAACCTTGCTTCTGGCAGTCTTCTTACCAACTGGAATAAATTTTTAATGTTAGTTAACATATTTTATGACACATGCACAAACATAAAATTTAAATTTCTGCAAATAAAAAAAATAATAAGCAAATGTTTTTGAATAAATATTAATTTATATCTTCTTTATACTAATTGTTTGCATACAACTATTGTCCTTAGGATTACAACACAAGTTTTGAAAGAAGTTTCTTCTTCTACTTGCTTGTGTGGTTTCCCATGAAATAGCGGGTGAGGGGAGCTATTTTCATCCCCCCCCACTCTACTAGGGTTTGGAAAGCAATTGCGATTAAACTAATAGCAGAGCCTGAAACAAGGTAGATTTAGAATACCGACACTCATGCCATTTCCTATAATTCCACAGGGGAAAGGGCAAAAAGTTATTTCAAAGCTTGTTTTAAAATATTGTGTTAAAATTATTAGTAATATGTAAAGTTTTAAAAATTGCATACATTTTTTAATAATAAAATAGTTTATGACACATCATTCATAAACTAAACAACAAGTTTATCAAATATAAATGCAAAATTCCACTTTAAAGTCATTCAATTAGCATTTTATAATAATTAGTGGTACAGCATTTGTGAAACTATTGCACCTAAGTCAATCTCAAACCTTTAACTTAAAAATCAGCCAAAAGAAACTTTTTTTTCAGTACTTGCTGAGTTAGCTAAATTTTCAAATGCAAGCTTTAGGAGGGGAAAAAACGTTGCCAGTACCACCAATTCTTCTCAATTGGGATTTTGATCAAAACCTTTTAAACAATGCCAACTAACCTCACAAGTATAATATGCTAAATTTTACAAAGCTAAAATTGATTTTATTTTGGTATCTGGAAATTTTAACTTAATTCTTACAAACCGACTTTTTGATTAGTTAGAATTTAAATGGGATCAGTTCATGAAAGAAATATCAATATTAATATGAAATTAGTCACATATAATAGTTCCGGATGAATTTTTTTTTAGAGTCCAGAGTTGGTTAGCTAACATTTTATTTGAACCCCATTTATTTAAACTTACCTATAAATTCGATTCAAAATCTTATGTAGAAGAAATTCTAGATGTTATTTATATTAAAAGTTAAATTGCAACATTTGTTCGGAGTAAAGTTCATTCATGCATTGTACCAACAATGGTTCATCAAAACAAGGAAATAATATACCTTTCAGTTTAAGTTTATCCAAAAGGAAAAGATACCTGGCTGAAAATATCTATAAAAAAAATGAATAAAATAAAGAAACAAAGGATAAATAAAATACAAAAACAATAAGAAAAATACATTAACTAAATTTGTCCAAAAAAGAAAGTAAATTATTCTCATAAAACTTAAATTCAAAAACAAAATTGGTCAATCAATATAAATAAAAAAAAAACTTCAAAGATAAACAAAAATAATGCATGCTCAAAAGACAGAGACATGCAACTGATTCAAACTACTACTTCTAGAATAAGAACATTACACAATATTTAAATTTAAAAAAAAACTTTCTTCTTTCAAATTTTATAGTAGATGATAGATTCATGAAAATTGCATAATCATAACAACTATAATATGCTGCTTTTTTTTAAAAAAAAAAATTTTGAGAGGTACTAAAACAAGCTAGAAAAATTAAGATTGTTTTTAACAATAAATTTTAATTTACAGAAAAATACTGTTTAATGTAAATGCATTGAATATATACCGTTAGTTGCTTTGTCAAACAAACCCTCAGAAGTATCATAGGTCAAATCCATTGAAGTGACAATCCAATTATCTTCTTCAGTCTGAAAAAATATTTGTAATCGTATAACTCTTAATTAGGAATTTTATTTCTTTGAAATTTTCAGATAAAAAAAGGTAAATCAGTTTGAGGAACATTTAAAACTTTAAGCAAGGTAACGTGTATTTCTAGACAGTGTTACTTTAAAAAGACATCTTAAAACAGAATTCTAATCTTAGTTGTTCTAACTTAATTATTACAATTGGTTATTAAATATCTTGTTTAAGTAGCATCATTGAATTATTATAGTACTATTTTAAATCTAATAACTGTTGATGACTTTAGAAAAGTTTAGGAACAATTAAACTGTCAATTTATTTAATTCAAACATTATACTTCGAAATAAAGCTTAAAATATCCTTAAATTTGAGGAAATAAAAATTTTATTAAGTTAACTAAATACCTTATTAAACATAATTGAGAATACATATTTTTGCCAAGATAATTGAAGCAAAGGCGATGTAGTGGAGGTGTCACATTTGCCTTTAACATGAGCATTCAAAGGAAGTTTTACTTCTGCTTTCTGTAAAAAAAAAATATTTATAAAGAGTACAAATTTAATTTTTGTTTACTTAAAATATCACTTTACCGTACACGAACCTAATAGTTGGTTTAATAGGTTTTACGATAAAAATAATAATTTTAGTGGGTGTTTTTGGTAACTCTGCATACCACACATTTATGTTTCAGCTTACACACCACAAGAGCAAATCATGTTACCTAATTATTTCTCTATGTTAATTTAACAAAACCATTAATGATGAAGAATCCTCATGCACTTTGTAATAGACAAATCTACACTGAAGAGCTAAAATAACTGGTATAGGCATACTTTTGCGAATAAAGGTGTTTAAAACGCGATTCAAGGTTCGTAACTATGTTCAGCAGAGTCTATGTGCTGCTAACATGACAGGTTATGAAAATTGAATTGATTTTGAAAGTATCGAGAGTTGAGAATTGGAACTCCACATCCATGCATTTCTGAGGTGCAGATGAATTTTGGATTTTTACTTACAATTTCACAAGTGTACCATGAATATCGATAATCCAGTAAAACATTAAATCTACGACATAGCTCTGACCTTAAAAACATCATGCAAAGCCAGGACCATGGACAACTTATCAATTAGATGTGATAAACGTCTATGTCTTATAAGTGTCGAATTGTTAACTATTTAATGAATATTCACTGATATGGGCACATAGACGCTGCTGAACATAGCGACAAACTTCGATTAGTTTTATACATCTTTATTCACAGATGTATGCCTATATCAGTTATTTTGGCTCTTCAGTGTATATGTATTGCTACTACACTACCTAGTCCTGAATTAACTATTAAGCCCTTCACTACCAGAACATACACTGTGCAAGTTATCCAATTTACAATAAATAGCTGTAGAAACATATTTGCTAGCTTGTTCTACAGGTTCTTACTCGACAAATTAAAACTAGAATTGAAGGGCATGAGGTCTTTTTCAGGAAAGTCAATTTTAAAATAATAGAAATGTCTAGCGAGGAAAAGTTATAGCTACAAACACACCCATTCACCTAAAGTGCTATGACCTTTGCACAACCAACCAGTTTATAAATTATTAATTTTTTTTTGCTCATTTGGCTCTTTTTTTGTAATAACTCGGTGAGTTTGGCAAAGTATTTGGCAAAAAATTAAGACATAAAACCCTAATATGCAGTTCTAGTGCAATGACCTTGAACAACCGTTATAGTTCAATAATAGCTTAACTATGCATTTATTGCTTAAATACTCATACATGCAGTTAATATAACCATCAATGAAGAAATTACCAAATAAACAAAAAATAAAATCCTAGAATGGAGACAGGCCGGAATTATGTTACTTGAAACGTTTCAATTATTTTTCAAATTGTGAGTTTAGTTTCTGAAAGTAATGGCAGTACATTAAAATAAAAATGTTTTCATTTTAATTATTTTCGTAAAAGTTTATTTTAATTTCTTCAGCCGATGGCAACAGGAAAGAGAAAAAAATATCAAATTTGAGCGAAAGTGATGTACTCTTTTCAGAAAATCTATTTTTTTTAAACATGGAACGAATATGAAAAATAAGTCACAGGTGCACATGTTGGTATTGAAGGGAATCTATGTTAAAAATTTTGAATTTCAGAGGATAGTGTAAGTAGGTCATTCACAATCCACAGACATACAGACCCTTTCTTTTATTATTATAGATTATGTAATACAATACAAAACAAATGCTAAATAAATAAAAATTAACACAATAACCTGAAAACTTCAAGTGCACATATATAATTCAATAATATATAATCAAACAATTTTTTAAATATATTTTTTCAAATTTAAATAAGTACCTGCTCGCCCTCTTCACTTGCATAAAGAATTATAAACTTTGCATCAAACTTTGCTAGTAAGCAGATTTTCCCCTTTGTATTCCATACAGCAAAGGTATCCTCTGGAGCTTCTTGCTTTTCAATGGTTGTCACTAAACAGAATAATAATCACAATTTTGATTATTCAACATTACGTTTGATTGTAGAAAAAAACTTAATGCATAAAGTTTAATATGAAAAAATATGCAGGGTCAAAATTTTAAGCACTGATATTATAGTCCTTACGATTACAACACTGGCTTGGCTGACCCTTCCCCACGTATGGTTTTCCAATGAAAGGCAGGTGTTGCTGTTCTAAACCTACCTTGTTTGAGGCTCTGACGTAAGGTTATTCCCAACTGCTCTCCAAACCCTAGTAGGGTGGGGGGAAAATAAAGAGCACCCTTCTTCATGCTCTTTCCTTGAAAACCATATGAGTGGGTAAGGGAAGAAAGTATTCTCAAACCTTGCGTTGCAATTGAAAGGACCATAACTGTCAGTTGACTAGTTAAAACTCGAAAAAAACTACAATGGAAGGTTTTGAAAATCTATTCAACTTGAGACTACCCATGGTTTATTCCAGGTTGTTGATATTCCAGGTCATAAAGGCATATTCATTAGATTTATTAGTAAATTCATTTAGATTTGTTAGTAAAAATCAAAATAAATGCATTCAAATTTTTTCCGTAATTTTTTTTCCATTTGTAAAAAAATACATACAAGATTTATATTAATCAAAATTTATCAATTTTATTTCCTTGGTTTGGAAATATTTGAAGATGTGCTAATAAAAAAATATTTGAAATTTTTAAAGTTATATCAGCACAAATGCAGATTTCGGACTCTGTGGGTGTTCTCTGAGCTGCACAGTTGGCAAAGTCACCAGTTTTTTAGATGTAATTCTATGTCTAAGGTCCATACCTATGTATAGAAATAAAATAGCAATTTACACACCTTTTGAGAAGGTTCTTGCAGTGATATTATGTTATCCTTAAGATAATTCTTCAAGAAATATCAAACACAGAAAGAAATTCACAAACATTTGTTTCTAATCTTTTTTTAATATTTTTATTGACGGGAGAGTCCTAATTTCTTTTTTATCACCAACAAGTGAAGACTTTCTACAACAAGCTGTGGGAGGCTGACTTAGCAATATGCAATTAATCTAAAGCTACTACATTAACTACTGTTTATTAAACTTACTTCCAGGAGTACTAGTTGAAGCAGAGATTTTATCTTCGTCAGTTTCTTCTTGATTCTAAAATATATATAATTTAATGATACTATGGTAATAATATTAAGTATAATTATTTTAATGTTTAACATAACAAAGAACTAAACTTCTCGGGGCAATAGCTCATTATTGGGCCAAGGCCTGCCGTGCACATCTCGCCTTTCGTGACTTAGGGCTCTGGGATGCTAGGCATATGATCCGGTAAGGTGGTCAGCCTCACACTAAACCTCCAGTGCTCAGTTCCCTAGTAAGTATGCTTGGTACCCATTTTATCAACCCACTGAAGGGATGAAAGGATGGGTCAACTCGCCCAATACGGGATTCAATCAATAGACCTGTGGCATGGCAATGTGAAGCATGACCAATAAGCCACTGGGTCTCATAACAACGAACTATTTTTAAAAAATACCACAATAAAAATAATAACCAATTCATTATCAAAATCTGAACATTAAATGAAGGACAAGAAAATAAAACTTAAAGACTGTGAAGGAATATGCTTGAAAATGTTTTAAAAATATAAAGCAGTTTTAAAAGTTAAATTATTACCGCAAAATTAAAAGTGTTTTACCATCATTCTGTATTAAGCGAAATGATTAAGTAAAAAAAAATGTATGCTGCAAAATAAGCTGTCAGTATCCAATATATAAAATTTAGTCTCTAGCACACACAATCACTGATTAAGCTATAGGAATTTGATGATTGTTCAACCATTGACAGATTAAAGTATCTAAGGTTAAAGAATTCTGCTCATGTAAACAAGCAAGAGGAAAATAACTTACAATGCTATCAATTATATCTTATCAAAAAGGAATGCAATTTAAAAAACTCTGAAATAGCGATTTGTGTTTCTGGTAGTATAACTTACAGTTTCAGAAGTGGATGCTTCTGATTCTTCATCTGACTTCTCTGACTCTTTGGATTTTTCTTCCTCTTCTTTTTCTTTAGGTGACATTGTATTCATTTCCTCAGCAATCTTCTTTAAAAATACATTTAAATTAAGTTAAATTGACTGAAAATTTATAAATGCCCACAAATCTTGTACGTATTTCTTTTTAAAATTCAGATTACTCATTACAAAACAAATTTTTATTTTAAAATATAAAAAAAATCTACCCTAACTTTTAAAAAAATATCATAATTTACAAACTACACTTCTCTTGATGAACATGTCAGTAACTTGGTTCAGTAATCATCAATGCTAGAAACTATTATCGAGAGGTGATGAAAATTGAGACATGGCAAATTACCTACAAAAAGTATAAAGACTTTCTACTAGCAAAGAAACATTTGACTGCATAAAAATGGTACAAGGATAATGAAAATTGATACCTCAAATTCAGCTAAATCTTTTGACGCTTCAGTAAGAGCTTCTTCGATTTCAGCTAATTCCTTTTTAGTGTCAGCTGCCTGTTGCGCTTCATCTTCTTTCTCTAACTTTTCAAGCTCCTCAATTTCCTCTTTGGGAGAATTATCCACCTCAACTAAAATTGTTTCCGTCACAAGGATCTTTTCAACCTCTTCTTCTTTAGGGGGTGCAGCAGTAGCTGCCTTTTTCTTAGCTTCAGCTGAAATTTAAAAAGGTCATGGAAATCTCAGACTATAGGCACAACCTATTTTGGGAGCCCCATTACGGAAAATTTTATGTATGATTTCTAATAAGTAAGTGTAGTATCCGAATTTTTTTAGTTTACGGATATTTTGGGGATTTACAGCATTTAGCATAATAAAAACTTAAATTTAGGGATCCCTAAATTTGGTGCTATATGACCCATGTATAAAATGTTTGATAAAATTTTATAGACTTCCTTACAAACATCGATCAAAACAATAATGTTAGGTCAATTTATCACTTAAAATTGAGTGGAGTATCCGAATTTTTTTTAGTTTACTGATATTTTGGGGATTTACAGCATTTAGCATAATAGAAACTTAAACTTAGGGCCCCCTAAAATTTGGGAGCCCTAGGCCTGGGCCTAACAGGCCTTATGGAAGAGCAGGCCCTGTGTACACCATACATACAATTAAAATATTGTAATTTTAATATAATATCGAAACCTCTCTTCAATCTTAAGCTGTTATTTTCTTGCCATTCGTTCCTTAATATAACAACACAGCTTATAAATACATAGCTAAGAGCATGGGCACCAAATAAGCATTGCATGTAAATGTAGTAACTGAGCAAGGCCAAGGTTTACTAGCAGCTTCAGTTTTTCCAGGAGCGTTATAGCTTAGTGGTAGCATAAGCGATTCTTGTTCAAAAGGTCTTGGGGAAAAAATTCCAGTAATTTAAAGAGACAGTGATTTGTTATCAGTGATTTATTCAAAACTTTAAAAACAAACATATTGGCTTAAATTTCATTTTAGATATCGCTTAGCGAAATTCTAACCCTACTTATTTTCTAAATATGGGCTCCTATTAATAATTTCATTTCCAATATGATTCCAGCCCCACCCACACAAAAAAAACTCCATCAGCAATTTAAACTAAATATTCTTCAGTAGGTAGTGCATTATTCAAATATTAAGTATTCTGAAAAAAAGAAAGAAAAAGTATTGATATAAATTTATTTAAAGTAAGCACCAGCATGGAATTAAGAGTTTGTTTAACGTTTATCGATTTCAAAAGTTCCAACAAAAATTAAATTCATATGCAATTGAAATATGGACTTACCGATGACAATGAAACTTATATAAATCAATAAAACGATATTGAAACATTTAGAACCACTTAAAATCATTTTAATGGATCAATACGTAGAGGAGATGAGATGAACAAAATATACAATATTTCCCTAAAACTATACGAAAATCTTTCGAGAAAAAACTTGCGATACTTTTTTATTGATTTAATTCTTTCTTGTTTAAAAATTATGAACGATTATTTAGAAAAAATACAGATTAGTAATTTGACAGAATCATGGGCATGGGATTCATAGCAGGAGTTTCGGAATTGGAAAAGGTTACAGTTGCCGTTACAATGTGCTGCAGAATCACGGTTTAATAGCATTTAATAATCGATATCTTGTTTTTGTGACGTCAATGGTTGCAGTGGAAGAAAATGGTAGGCGAATTGCGTTTTGTGTTCTTATTTATACCAGCGGGTGACCGAGCTCTGCTCGGAGAAAATAGGTATCGAAGCTAACTCGAAGATTTAAATTTTCAATTGTGATTTATCAAAACAATCATACCATAAGAAAATTTGTGAAACCATTGGTGAAAAGATAACCGGTTACAGTTAATGTGACCAGATTTTCAAAATCAAAAAGTGGAACACTCCATCACCCCCCCCCCCCCCCGGTGTATTTTTTAAGTATTTTTTTAAGCACATAGTAGTCCCTTCACACAATGACACGCTTGGTATAAGAAAGATAAGGAAGGCGCGTTTAACAGCAGCAGTGGCTCCAGGCAAACAGAAACCATACTCCACCAATTTGTTGATGACTTTAGCTTCATTTAACAATTTCTAAAGACGTCATAGCGTTTTACAAAGATTATTCATAAAAAAAAGTCTATTTTATTTACAATTTCCTCGTTTTTCGGGACTTTGCGGGACTTTTACAAAAAAGCGGGACTGTCCAGATAAAAGCGGGACGTCTGGTCACATTAGTTAAAGTGCACCATTGTAAACAAAGTTAGAGTTTGGAAAGGGAACTATTCTATACAAAGGTAAAGTTTTGAAAGTCATAGGAAATGAAATGTAATTGATAATTGGCGTTTCGTTGAAAAGCAACAAAAATGTCGAAATGTGGTAAACATTCCATTTCATACTTCATTCAACTCGATAGGTATAGCAACCATACGTTAAAATTTCAAGATCGCCAAAAATCGCCAATTAACAGAATAGAACTGAAATCGTCTGCTGATTGGAACTAAAAAAATATTCATGTTACCATTTCTGTAAAACTCAATAAAGTTTAAAGCAAGGTTGAATTTATTTAAATTTGAAAAATTAAAATCTTAACTAAACATTTGTAGCTTAAGCAGAGGCCTATAGCTTTAGCAGATGGCATCACGAAAGTAGCCATTATGGCGAACTAATGAAGTTTGAAAATATCCTATCTGTAACTCCGAACTGCTTGACCGTAGCGCTTCAAAACCTGTGACAATCGATTCGTCGTGGCTAAAAACCCCAGACCCCTAAGTTTACCGGAGTTTATTAGTTCTGGGGCGATTTTCGATTTGGGTCCAATTCCTCGTATTATAGTATAAGATATTGGGGGCTGAGGCAGAGAAAATGGGCTTGTTTTAGTTTTTTAGAGACAAAAGAAACGCTGAATGAAAAACTGGTTCTTTTTCTAGCCTAGATTAATGAATAAATTTCACATTTTAATCGAGCACCAATCGGAACACCGTTCGAAGAGAATGCAGGAGGGAAAATACGCAACCTGAAACAAACTAATTCCACAAAATTGCTATTGGCAACTGTTTGGGGAACATAATATGATTTACATTGTTAAGTATTCTCTATTAATAAATTACATGCAGATAAATGCTTGCTTAGTCCGCCCCTCTTCAATGTTTGTATTTTTAAAAATCGTTAGAAATAAACATTGATATAGAATTTCACACAAAAAAATATTTAAAAAAATTTAGCATTAAAAAACTTTTAAAATTTTTAGCAACAAACTGATTCTATAAAAAAATACTTAAAATAATTATTTTTAAACGGTACAGTGCTAACCATTTTAAAGCCTGTGAACTATAGTAATGGATATCTTGAAAAGAAAAAAATAGATTGATAGTTGAAACATAATACTCAGATTTTTCGTAAAACAGAGCATATTTTTACAATTCTTACAATTAAAAGCTATGAATGATAAAGTTTCAATGGACGATTCGAACGGGTCGGAGCGTGGTTTGTTTGTGAGAAAGAAGACAATGCTTGCAGTGACACTTAGGCGAGTCCGTTCCGGTTTAATAGAATTAGCCCTGGGTGCCGTATTTGTGTCTTATTAGGACGTAACTGTGACGTCAGTTTAAGTGTAAAAGTTCAATCTTCCATTGGAACTCTTTTATTCTAGTTTACCGACCAAGCAGTTCTATAAAGATGTTAGAAAAATGCAGCATAAACTTAACAATTTAATAGGACATATCTTTTAAAGTTATTAAGTTCTAGTTCTACAACTACTTTCTTTCAGGCACTTTTGTGCCCAAGCCCAACGACAAGCAAAGCTTAGCGCAAAGCAAACGCAAGAGCGAAGCTTAAAGACTTTCAAATTGCTGAAAATTTAAATTTAAAAAGGCATGGCAAACAAAATAAACTATTAAGATTTGAAAATTTCGATGTAAAATCTATTTTAATAGTTGTTGTTTATGTAAAATGTGGTTTGGCAGTTGATATAACTGCCACACCGAGGCCAACTGCCAATGCGTTCAATCAAGAATAAGTTCAACAATTTAAAATTTACAGTAATTTTTATTTTCTTCGCAAGAAAGTGTGATGGTCAAACTAATATAAGTGGGCAAGGCTTTTGGAACAAAATAAAAAACGTGCTTCATATGGATATGAACACAACTAAATTAAATATTAAATTAAACTATTTTCAATCCAAACACTATATTTCTGTTATTTAAAATATTAACTTTCAATTAAAATTATTTTTTATGACATAATTGTAGCTATAACGACATAACACTGAAAAAAAATTCTAGTCCAACTACCAGAATACGGTAAATCTAACCGTATTTTCTGGCTCATATGGAACACCAAAAAATGTGGTTTATCTACCAGTATCTGTTTGGTAATGACTTTATGGTAAAATTACTAGAAAAGTATGGTTTCATTACCATGATGTTTAGTAGCACATTTGGTTTTATTACTTTATGTAGTGGTTTTATTACCATATATAGTGGCTTTATTTCTGTATATCGTGGTTTCATTACCGTATATAGTGGTTTTATTACTGTATACAATAGTATTATTGTCGTGCACAAAGTTAATATTACCAAATAAGATTATGTAAACCACATTGTTTGGTAGGTAATTTGGTCTGTACACAAAGGTATCACTACCAAATAAGATTTCAATATTATTAAACAATGTAGTTTTATGAGGTAGTCCCTGAATTAGAGGAAAATAGTCTCCAGGGACCTGTGGGAAACTGTTCAATGACCGCCCACAGGACTTTCGGACCCAACAGATTTAACAAGCACGTACTCCGCATGTACTCGGTCGGTCTTCAGTGACCAGGACTCGATCGCATAACCTTCCGATCCGGAGATAGAGACTCTGACCACAGGACTCCCGATTGTACTAGTATAATCAGTTTATTTTGCTTATATGACTTCTTTCGAGTTGTCACAAACAACTGCAACACAGCACCGTGTTTGATGAGTGAGATTTACCATACGTATAGGTAGTCAAAATTTCAGCTAATACCGTGGTATTTGGTAGGTATCTTTGCGCTCAACATGGTTCGATCACCAAGCATATGGTAAAAGACCGATGCTTTCTGGAAATTAATTTGGTATTTCAACCATGCTTCTCGTATAAAAACAAAGCGTATGGTAAACTTACTTTTCATACTTGTAATCTTACCAAACGTACGGGTAACAGAGCTATAATTTTAGATACCAGAAATTCTAGTAATGGGTTACCAAAACGAATAGTAAGGTTACTAATTGAATGGTTTAAATACGTGGTATTCTGGTTTTATTACTAGAAATACCATTACCAAACAATTATGGTTTTTTTGCAAGAATTTTTTTTTCAGTGAAATGCGCACATTTTTGTAGTAAAGGCAGATCTCTAGTCGAGAAAATATTTTTGATCCAGATCTCCGTGGCTAAAAATAAAACTAAAACACCGTCTACTTTCTCCAGTCGTAGCTGTCTTCGCATTTCAAATAAAAGTTTTTAGAAGCCCGAGGGCTCTAAAATACGTGTTCGCATTCACAAATTTAAAGACTTTGAAAAAAAAAATGCTGGATTGGGAGAGAGGGAGAGTCTAGAATAAAAAAAAATCTAACCGAAGTCAAGAAATTAAACAGGAGTTGAAAACAAACACTGGCAGACAGCACGTAATTTCCCCTGGGAAATTATTTCTCCATAACGACATAACACTCCTTTTAAATCTCATGGGGTATAGTAAAGAGGGACCACCGTTTTGACAAGGGGGAGGGGGGCATTAAAAAAGTTTCACTTACCCTTAGGCGATGACTGGGGTAAAATGTGGGAGAAAAAAGTAGATAAAGGTACTGGGGTTGTGCTCTAAAAAAACTTCACATATTTTTATAGTTTTTTTTCTTATGAATTCGAGTTCAACTTTTTATGAACTAAAAAGTCATAAAAATGTTATAAGTTGAGTACCAATAACTTGATCTTGACAAGTTTGTTGAGATTTTTGCTCGCAAACTCATAATTAAACCCATTTAATATTCTTTTAGTTTTTATAAGTGGTTTCAAAAATGGAGCATTTTTGAAAAATATTTTATCGATAATAATAATAGAAAGAGTCTGTTTGTCTGATGTGGATCGTGAAAGACCTATTTATTCTGTTCGAAAAAATTAATTTTTTTAACATATATTTCCTGTAGTATCTACGTATGCATCTGAAACAATTTTTTTTTCATATTTGATTACGAATTTTAATTAATTTAATTATTTTCAAAAATACGTGTTCCACCTGAGATTGAGGGACTGAAACTGGGGCTTGAAAACACTTGGACCGGGCCAAAACAGGAGCTTGACGTCATCCGTAGATGAACATGAAAATCCTGTGAGCCGTTAAAAAATAAACACTAATTCGATTTCTTCTTATAATTTTCAATATGAATTATTTTTTCTGCAATATTGGCTGTCAAGCCTTTGCAGACTCGCCACATATCCCCAGAACTGAGAGTCATTTTTGTGAGGCAAAATCTAGGATTGTTATTTAATTATAATTATTTCCCTTCATTTATTGACTGTGGAATGTGATTACTACTTATGGGATGTTAACTTTTAAAGATTGCCAAAAGTAGCCAAATGAACAGACTTGCGATTTTATTATAGCTGTATCAAAAACAAATCGCAGTTATGTATTAAAGATTAAACCGTACGACGCCGTGGAATATGTAGATAGGAAAGAATTTCGCCAGGACTTTCCCTCAGTGACCCGTCATTTTTGGAACAAACTGACTGCAAAACCTGGCAAAGATGTTATCTATTATAATAAAAGAAAGAGTCTGTCTGTCGGTCTGTCTGTCTGTGTGTATGTCTGTGGATCGCAAAAGACCTACTTAGACAGCTATAAAAAATTCGAAATTTTTAATATAGATTCCTTTTAATACCTATACGTGTGCACCTGAGGCTTAGTTTTTTTCTTATTTGATTGTGATTTTTAATTAATATAATTAGTTTCAAAAAAACGTCATCCACGTGCGATTGTGGGACCATAACAGGGCTTGAAAATACATTGACCGGGCCGAAACGGGGGCTTGACGTATTAGTTTGATTGGTTGAGATATATGCGCTCGCCCTAAGGCTGCTTCATCCTCTATTAGTTTTTGCTTTTTTTTAAGTGCGCATGGGCCAACACGAATTTAATTTTGTTTTGGTTTTGAGTGTATTTTCACAAGTAAGCATGCCTCTAAAAGGAAGCTATACGAAGTTAACGGGTTCCCAGTAAGGCGGGACCATACTGCTAGTATAATCATAAAACTTACAGTTTATTACAAAGTACAGATTGAGAGATATTTTTAAGTAAAAAAAAAGTTACAAAGAAAGAATATAAAAACAATACTCCATAAAGAACTCCTCCTTTATAAAAAAAATCCGGATAAGGCGGCTATAGGAAATAAAGTAAACTACGGAACGCTGACCCCTGGTCATTTATTTTGAAAAGGGGACTTTTCTGGACCGTAATGGATTTTGCCATCAATCTTCTAAGTCCGGTCCGGCGAGGACATTCGGACTTCGGTCTTCATTATAACACATTGTAAATTCTGATATCTGTCGTGCTCTATGGTTGCCGGATATCAGGCGGATTAAAAACGCTGGTGGTGGAACTATTTCGCCAAAAAAATCTCGGAGAATTTGAATTTTTTGTGGACTTCTTTTCCAGACAATTATGAGTAGCAGTATTGTTGTGAGCGAAGATATTTGATGGTAGTCGCATAAAATATGTCGAAATGGCTATTTAACGAAATAACTGTATGAACCGTGACACTGTTATTCGAACATATAAATATTTTAAAAGGATTTCTCGGCTTTGCTAGGGACTATGGGCTAAGGGGCTAAGAATATCACTCAAACATGTGCTTTTGATGATGTAATCATGTAATTGCAATACTTTTTAAGTTCAGGAGGTAAGAACGGCTCAACATATATTTGAACGAAATAAAACTTGCAACTTTAATATTTAATTACCAAAACTTATTTCATAAAAATGAAGAGGATTAGCTCTTTTTTTTACTTTTATTCTTTATCAAAAATAAATCAGACTTCAATGATCCTTATTGCACCTTGTGTGTGAAGTCTTATGCAAAACAAAAATTTCTGAGCATTTTCTAAAATATATCTAATTAATTACTGCTCTCAGCGGTATAATAATGTTATACCAGTATGTTCCTCTAATGATTCTTTAAAATATGCTAATAGTTATAGATTTGCCAAATCAAAAATATTTAAGTTAAGACTCTGATAAGAGTCTGTGAGATAAGAAGATCTGTGGTTGCTCAGGTGGCACTATTTTTTAATGTACGGAAATAATAATTTTTTCATGCATTTTTCTCCCGCCCATCATCCACTTTTACATCCTGAACTACAAATGTCAATTATGAATATCACGTCAAAGTTAAACTGCAAATTTTAATATAGCATGTTTAAAAACTTTATGATCTGGTCTCAAAATTTGAAATTTTTTATTTACACGGCGAGAATGAATATTACGTCAAATTTAAGCTACAAATCACTCGTTTGGAGTGACTGTCGGAGGGTTTAACACACAAAGGATCCACTCACTCCAAAAGGTGAGTTTCCTTTTTTTTTTAATATAGCATGTTAAAAAAATTTCTGATCTGGTCTCAAAGTTTGAAATTTTTTATTTCTACGGCGGGATTTGTCGCCAAATCGGGTCTTCTCTGGAAATTCATCGAGAAGGGTCTGTCACTTACTTATGTTGTCCGCAAGATAGATGGGCATTCGAAGATGGCCACCAGAAAAAGGGGCGGGGGCGGCGGGGGTCGTAGAGATGTCTTTAATGTCCCTTATACTTCCGAAGCTCAGAGTTAGAAGGGCGAATCTTCACTTCTACAATTTTAGAGGAAAGCATATCAAAACTCCAACATATGTTAGTGATTGTCATTTTAGTTGGGACCCATGTTTCTGTTTACTAGTATTCTTAAAAACTTCTATTGAATTCAGATAAGTAAAACAGAGATAAAACTTTCAAATTCTGTTAAAAAGAACTTTACATTACGATTTTGTCAAATTATTGTTTTAAAGTTTAGTACTTGTACTTTCAGATAAATATCCATATATTTGAAATCTAAACAGTTCAAATGCACATTATATACAAAAAAAAAAATTCCATGAAAATTTGTTAAAATGTAGGCTTTTAATGAGATGATTTTGAAAATGCTTGATTTTACCCCATTCCCCCCCCCCCCCCCACTACATTATTTTGATCTTATGTCTTCAAAACTATTATGCACGTTTAAGTAAAGTCCATGAAAATAAGGGTTTAATCTTTTAAAAAATGGTATGGAGATGGATTCTGGCATTTCGGGCATTTTTTTCTTTTTGGTGAGCAGATAGCAATAACATACGAAAAATTGTCCATGTGCTTTTATTTAGATTGGTTTAAAAGGAGAAACACCCTCTAAAAATTTAAAACAAATGTTGCAAAGTGTAAAATGTGTAAACACTTTTTTTTGATGCTTCAAACAAAATTATACCCCTTCACCCCGAAAAATCCCCCCATATTTTAAAGTTCGATAATCATTGTTTTTGGTCATATATATTACACCTCTTTCTTTCTGAGGGATGTAGAGCTACATGTTGTAGAGCGGGGGATATGCTGGGTGGTTGGTCTAAACTGCAGAGTCCAAAACAGCTAAACTGAGACAGAATATCGTGATCTTCGGACATGATGAAGGGATGGGAGAGTGCATTTATCACTCCGATGTCGCTACCATTGGAATTGACGTTGATGGACTAGGAGCTTTTAACTTTTTGGAATTGGGTTTTATTTCGAATTTTATTTTTATTTGTTGGAGGGGTGGAGTGGAATGACTGATAAGGACTTCGTATCGACTTGAACTATTTTAAGGTTGTTTCAACTTCTTTTATTATAGTTTACTTAATGAGCTGCTAATAAATAGTGTTAGTTTCTAAAATTATTTAACAGTTTTTCTTGGTTTGGTAAATTAATCATTGTTTTCTCAAGATATTATAACCATTTCACTAATCAATGCCGTGTTTAACTAAATTTTTATCCATTTGGTACATCGTCACTAACTGCTTTTAAAAATTACGAGGTTTGCCCTAAGTATAATTCTAGTGTGTAGTGTGACGTTAACTATCCCCCCCCCACACACACCAAAAAAATGAAACAAATCGCATTTACTAAATTTATGGAGAATTAGTGACAGTAAATAATTAGGTATTAATTATTTCAAAATAAATATCGAAATTCAATCCAATTGCAATCGATAGTTGGTAGTTTTTACTTAGAATAATTTTGATTGTGATCTAATTTTTATTATATGTTCAATGGCCCTTAGAACTACATCCGCAGCTGTGGTCATCAGAACCACACCGTTTCCTTTCATCCTTAATATGGACACACACCAACAGAGGACCACCGCACAGCCACTTTTGATTGCCCTGAGTAATTTGACCCCGTAAATTAAGGTTAAACCACATCCTACGCTCTCGGGCTGTCCACTTTGACCCACACCTCTGCATTTATGGGGGGCTCTATCGGCGTCCTATGGACGGAAACAAAGGAAAGATGACAAGAAGTAAAACACCCTGCGTTTATTTTACCTGTTATTATTATCCCTATATGTAAGAGCGGATAAAATCTCAACCAGAAGTCTGTGTTTCCCTACTTTAAGGTCTTTTTATTCACGAATTTTAAAGTTTAATTTTTTGATTTAAGGATTCGATGTGTCTGTTATTTGGAAAACACGTGTTCTTTATTTTTACTAGCCCTCTCTCTCTCATAATCCTATCCAGCGCTGTTCTGGGGTTTCAGTAGCGGATCCTGGAACTTAATTTGGGATGGGATTGGAGGAGCATCATGGCCTTGCTGACATTCATTTATGTTTTTATTCAAGAATTAATCTTAGTGATTAATTAAAATTATTCATATTTTACTTAGTAATGAAGAATTTCCCCTAATTTAATTTATAAATTAATAATTATCAAACATATTTTACTTGTAGATTATTAACAATGAAAAAAAAGTCGTTTTAAGGTTTTTGATATTTATCTTTTATCTTGAATCCGCTCCTGAGGAGTGTATCAAAAGTATGGACTTCGTTCTTTAGAGGAGGCTTCACGGTGACTAAGTAAAGTTAGTTTCTGTTATAATGTATTAAAAAAAAACAAGACCATACAAAGACGATGTCCATCATATTAATGTCCTTTCATTGTAATTTTATTATTTCTTATTTTAATATTAATAGAATGTGCAGGCTTTTAGATTCGCACAGGGTATTCGCTTCTATAAACGGTGGCCCCCTGGTTCTGTATCTTAACACATTTAAAACGTATTTATTATTTCTTTAACAAAGTAGCATTACGAGAAAAATACGTATTTATTAAAAATATCATCCAATTTTTGGCGATTGTGCGTCTTCTTTTGGGTGGGAATGAATGGGGCCGTGGGTGTACCGGAAAAAGAGCCGCCTCTTCTGTGGGTGAGGGAGAGATAATCAAGAAGACAACAGTCGCTTTCCAGCACCCCTTATTTTTTCCAGCACTCCTTATATTTTATTGATTCTACAAAATCCTACATCTTGTTACTGTGTAATTTATAATTACTGCTTTTTATTTTCTTCTTTCGTTTCAGGAAATAAGCATTGATAAATACACATCTCTACACATTTAAAACAATTCCACAAATTATAAAAAAAATATATATTAACATATTAAATATATATAAGAATTTTGTGTTTTAGTCATAAAATTTTCAATTCATTCTAATATTTTCCCTCCTATTTTGAAAGACTGATTTTTCATATTTTTTACTAGTACTAGTTTTATAAGTAGAGATGCTCCCACCAGACGTTAAAAAAAGTGAAACTATGAACTCTTGGTATCATTTTTGAATTGTTTATAATGTATAATTTTATTTAAAATGGAACAAATCAATGTAAAAATGTCTTCAAAGTAAAATTTTATGTATTTCTTTTTTTTAAATGTGAACTAAAACATTTTTCAACTATTGATTTTCATCTTTCATATAGTTTTCAGCATCGTCTTTAAGGAAACAGCTAAAAAATTATGCAGAAAAAGCATTTGTTTTTGAAAAAGAACATAAAGTAAATAGGTAATGTTTGGGTGCGATACACCCCAAAGAAGGGATGGGCGTCTTCTTAAATGCTGCGCAGGGTCTGACTCCAAGTCACTAATTATATAAGTACGCTGTACTAACAACGGTTTTTAAACTCCTTCATTGAAGAAATTTCAAGTTCTATTAGGAAATTTCATGAGAATGAGGGTGTATTTGATGTGTCTGGAAAATGTATAGCGTTATTTTACCGAATTATTTAGATTTTTATATTTTTTTTTTTTAAGAAAGAGGTAAATGAACGAAAATCATTGTAAAAGTAGTATCTCTATGTGTGCAAGCTGCAGCATTTTTTTTTAATTTTTAAATTTATTTACAATAAATATTTCAATTTAGATGTACGTCAAAACTTATAAAAATATTTATTTTTATGAAGATTTTTATTTTGTAAGTAAGAAAATTTAGTTTTAGTTCATGAGTCAAGCTAAGACCAAACTATTTTTTTATGTTACTTGTTAAAATTAAAAATATATAAAGCTTTATTTTTTGTTAAATTTTAGTTAATTCTGCAACTACAACTATTAATGCAGTTTATTTTAAACTACAGTTCAGTTTAATCTTATTTGGTCTCTGAATTGCTAAATATGTAATAAATAACAACAAACAAATGCATTCGTTTTACAAGCATTTAATTTATAAATCTCCATCCATAAATAAAATCTGTTTCCACAACAAAATCAATATACAATCAATGCATGTGAGTTACGAAGAAACGAAAGATGCTAATACTGGCAAGTACAGCTTAACGAAAATCATTGCTAAAAATACATTCAACCTAGTGTTACAAAACTACATTCAAACACAAGAGATACGGCAAACATATGTAATTAGTGTAATTTGAAAAACAATCAACGTCTAACGGCACTTAGTTTAATTCTGATAAAGTTCACATAACAAGCAACCACTTCTACATTGAATGGATAGCTCTCTGTCCATTGGAAAATACATTTAGATATACAATTTAACAAAAAAAATTTATATGCAATGCTATTGAAGTCTGCACATTAATTTCAATTTTCAAACACTACTGGGCCCGTTTAATTTTTAATAATCACAAAAAACTTTTGAATCTGTTTGTAAAAGCTTTGCAAATTAACTGAAATATTCACCTAATGTACAGATAAACCAAATGCACATACTTGTATATTCAGTTTAATATAAAATGTTGTTTTCTTTTGATTTAAAGTTTAAAATTAGAAAAATACAAATTGAAAACACGGATAAATTACGATTATATCCACAGTGAATACCTCTATAATACTTTCTCCAATTCTAAATAAGAATATTGAGTCTATATAGTATAAGGGTATAGTTTACTGTATCGTCAAATTAATACTGACATTATTAAAGTCGTGTTAACGATTTGTATTTCATTCATAAATGAACTTATTTAAGTCTTATCAAAATCCCTATTTCGACTCGTGTAAGAGTCTTTATTTTTTTTATTAAGAAGTTGGAATAATATTTTATTAATATAAAAATAACCGATAAACCTCCACATTATTAAAATAAGGACTTTCACCAATGGAAGAGAGCTATATGAAATTCATTGCAGAAGAAACAAATTTAAAATGTCCTCAAAAAAATAATTGGCAATCAAGTTTCGGAATAAACAAATAAAACCGACTTGACGTACCTTTGAGGTATTTGTATATGCTACACTGTACATTTACATAAACACACATATATTTAGACTAAAAAGACGAGCACTTCAAAAGAAAAAAGATCACCGGCTCTTGGCCACTGGCAGCTTGGCTGGCAATTCCCTTTCGTTTAAAAAGGACACAACGCACACTTAACATTGGTATTCGTTTATCTATGTACAAAAAAAATCATGCTTCAGGAAATCAAAGTAGTAAGACAACTCATTCGACTTTAAACGATACAAAACTAGGAATCATATGATCAAAGTACTAAATTTCAAACAGTACAGAACAATAAATCGTATGTGATCAAGTTATTAAAACAACGTATTCAATTTCAAACAAATACAAAAGACTGTGAATTATACTTAGAAATATTCATAATTATGAACAAAGGGATCAAATAATATGCAAAATATGTTTAAATATCAAAATAACAGGGATATATTTGAACTCAAATTGAAATCTTATAAATTTCATTGTATAGCAAATATTAGGGATATTTGCTAATAAATAAAGGATAAAAATCATAGAATATATAACGGACTGTACTAAAATTTTTGAAAAATAATATATAAATTAAAATTATAAATGTTATACAATTATACATATTTTACTCCTATTAAAAGTGTTCACTAAAGATCAGAGGTAATACGTATGTGTGCAATTTTCAATTGAAACAGTCAGGCCACTTTTAAAGTGAGGTATAGATTGCCTGAGGTATATATTTACAACGACTGTAAGACGATTCTTACATTATTTTCTTTCATTATTTGAGGTTGTATGCTTTGCATACTCGGTAACATTGAAAATTACATTTAAAACAGCAAGAATAAAAATACTCATTTGTAAATTCAAAACATGTTTTCAACTGTATGGAAGCGTTTATAACAGCTGTCGCATACCTTTTTATGAAAAAACACATGGTTCTTGATGTATATTGCTTACAAATATTCATATAGTATTATATCTAACAATAAAAAAACTATGAACACATCGAAAGCGGTATACGGTTGACATTAATGATATATAAATAATTTCCATAGCTCTAAGTTGTGAAAAGCTATTTGTACTTCATGTTATATTTTTTTCTTTAACACTTAATAAATTAAAGGCTTAGATAATTTACTTTAGAATTTGTTTGACTACCTTATACTAAGTAAACCCCAAGTCAAAACAAAGACTCTTTATTACGAAATACCTGGAAAATATTAATTTGAAATAACTTCAATGTTTTTGTTTTTAATGTCATTTAACACCAAATATTCTGGACCGTTTCCGATGTGTTTCAAGTGTACATATGAGGTGTTTTCTGGTGTTTCGAACAAAACCAAAAGTATTTTATTTATTTCTATAGTACCCGTATGTGAATTAAAGAGCATTTTTAAATATTTTTCTTGCAAGAGGTATTTTCAGGTTTTGGAGTTTTTACAGAAATGTATCGATCGAATACAGCTGGCTAAGCCACCGGACATAGAGGTAGAAAAGTTTTTAATTCTGCAACAATGAGGTAATGCGATGAAAACGTTTCAGGTAGAGGTATAGAGACATCATCGTTATTTTTAAAATTTAAGTTTAAGCTTTTCATTATTTATGTTAAGGTGCTGTATCCTTAAAAACAACTAATTTAATATAACATATTTCTTATATATCATAATGTTTTTTAACTGCATCACAGAAGAATAAAGAAATTTCATCAATTTGTATGGTCCTTAAGTTTGTAGAATTAAGTTTTGCGTATTTGGGTTTTAAATATATAATAAGTTATGTTTTATTAATATTCCAATGTTTTTAAAAGTTCAAAACCTTATTGACAAGGATGCTCTCTAAAAAAATCTGGAACGTTTTCATACCAATAATTATCGCCTCGAGAATATAGATTATAGAGTAATGCAGAATGTAAGCATTTTTTCCCTTGAGTTCAGCTGAGGTTATTGAGTATTAACAAGCAAAATACGCTGAGCGCATTGTCGTGGCAGGTTAACGTACATACAGATATGTTTAAAAAGGTCTAACGTACAAAACAATTATATTTCCAGTCTCTATACGTTAAGCCCTTTATTCTTGTTATCTTAAAAGACATGACATACAGTATACTAACTACATAAAATTTTGTCTACGAGCATCTTAAACGTTTTGAAAACGACACATGTGTATGAGGTTGGACATAGTCCAAATACATTTTGTATATATATGATTGTTAGTTAAACAATGTATTACTTTCTTGATCTATTTCTAATATGTCTAGCATGAAAACAATGAATTTTTCCTTCACTAAAATATCACGTTAGGCATTTTGTTGAGGTATGAATAGAAATGAAATACGCTCCATTCTTTGTTTACAACAGGTAATATTTATACATCGAACTAAGATGATTATAATTGTGAACGATCCTATAAACTTATTTGTTTTCTGTCCTATATAAAATTATTTAGTTTAAACACTTTTATCATATGGGGATATTTGTGAGATCTATAAACACACATGGACACAGAAGAAATGGTATAATCTATAATGAATAACCTGTGAGAATACTGATTTTATTTTAAGTGCAATTGCTATCAAATAACATATTGCAGGTATTAATAGATTGTAATTAAAATTGGACAACGTCACCATCACTTAATTACCACAAAACGCTTCTATCGACTTTCAGCACAGGCACTTGGATATATACACAACATTTAAAATACAAATAAGTAAAGGTTTCTTTAGATCTGGGCGCACACCGGATCACGCTAGAAGCAAAACATTAAGCATTTAAAAAATGCGCATGCGCCAAAAAGCCAGTTGGGAAGATGTAGAGTGATTGCTATTTTTGCTTGATTTGGTGTGCGCCTGGCTTATGCCACTATGTCGTATCTTTTAAATTTTCTTCTGATGATTGAGAACTTTTATTTTTGTGGCATAACTTCATCAGTATTCGTTTAAATAAGATAAAAACATGTTGTTTATTAAAGCCTTGAATTAAAAATCGCTTGAAGTCTGCTTTCAATTAAAATCGCTACAAATCTTCACACATTGAACAATTTAATTTAAAATAATTTCGATGAGGTATCTTAGTTCTCTCGCTACCAAAAACGAATAGCAACAATATAATACTGTTTATAGTACGGATTATGGGCACAGCTACTGAATTGGGTAATGCAGGCATTTTTAAATACTTCAGAATGCCTATATGTCGTCGCTTTGAGGTCAAATGAGTATCACATCTTTTGCGCGTTTAACTTTAAAAAGCTCGCATAGATTTGACAATCAATAAATTTAGTATGCTTTTGTGAATATTGCTTGAAGAAAATGATAACCTTAATATACATACTTGAATTTAAACAAAAACTTTGTCAACAAAATTTTGTTTAAAAAAAAGCTGTTAATCGAATGATAAGTTTTTAAGATTTAAAGGTAAACGGTTTGCAATTGAGGTTTGACGTACTTTGATTCCATTTCGAACTAACTACACAGAATAGTTATTATGTTTAAGTACTATATTCCTGAGATGGGAAACAGTAATTTTAGTTACAGAAATATCTTCTGAGACTTATACTAGATATGCCCAATCAAAACAGTAATTTTCACTCATAAAATCAAACATCATAGAAGGAAGGCATATATTACAAAAGAAAAGTGTAACTCTTTGCAATAAAGTTTTAACCAAACACTTCAAGCGTGTAAGTACATAAAAAAATTGTATACAAATTGGCATGTATTCTAAATATTTTTTGGCACCTGAATTTGCAATAATTTCATACTACTGTTATGACACAAAATTAGCTTCATTTGTTTCAGAATATATCAGATAAGAAAGTTAAAATCTAAACAATAAATTATAATACACTCTCAGAAAATAATGAACATGCTTGAGCAGTTTGGTTCGATGACAGAACAAAGTTAGTTTGTAGCAAACGATCAATCCCATGTGCAAAATATATGTAATATAAAACTACACTCTTAAAACAAACGAGCGAATTTAACTCAATCTGAGTAATTTTAAATATAATTAATAAAAAAAAGAAAGAAGTTTTAAACTATTAGAGCAAAATAACAGCCTTTTTTTAGAAGAATAGTAATGTATATTTCGTTTAATTGAGCCGGTACCTTATTGTTGGTGGTTTCACATTTGGGTAGAAAAAGTAAGGGATAATGCGCACAGAATCGATCTTTCGCACTAAACTGACTTTATACATATCTTGAAGGTGGGTAACCTGCATTACGTCGTCATTTCTTTGGAGTCCGAATCTCTCTCGGACATGACATACGGCGATCCCCCACTTTGGCTGACGACACACTTCCTCATGTGCTTCTCTAGAGTACTCGGTACCGAGAACGGCATGTCGCAGAACCGGCACCGGTACACGTCTTTACCCAGTCTGCCGTGCGTCTTCATATGCCTGGTCAGTTTGGAACTCTGGGCACAAGCATAGCTGCATAATTCGCACTTGTATGGCTTCTCTCCCGTGTGCGATCTCCTGTGCACGGTCAGATTCGAACAGTTCTTGAACACTTTGCCACAGAACTCGCAAGTGTCGTTCCTGCGCTGTTGTTGGAGGTGATCTTTGGGTTTGTTGTTGGCTAAGCAGAGAGCCGAACTTGGACCAGGCAGCGGACTGCTGGTCCTTCCATTGTCGAAGGCACTTTCCGAAGAAGATTTGAAGGGTAGGTCGCCGTATGCTTCTCTTCGCCGCATGTTTTCCACTCTGGGATACCACACTCCAGCATACATGAAATTGCTGTCTCGTTCTTTATCCTTCCAGTGTTCGTCCAGTCTTATTCTCTTCATGTTGAGCGAATGGTCGAGGTTGTCTAAGACACCAGAAGCGAAATTGAGTGGTGATTGTCCAGCACTTCGAGTGCCGTCCCGAGGTGGCCTTTCAAGAGGATAGTATGGTATAACATCGTAGCTGTGATGACTGGCTCCATCGTTAGATGCACTGCCGTCAGTGCCTGAAGAGCAACGTTCTTGCTTGATTGAATTACGATATGTACTCTCTTTCAAGGCCTGCTTATAAGCTTCATTGTATTGAGGTATTCCGGCAAAGCCTATCTTTTCCATGAACTCGCTGACAATAGAATTTTTCACTGATTTTTCAAGGGTCTCTGATTTAATTCCGTTTCTTGCTGATATACCATTCTTCATAGGTTTTTTGGTAAGATCTTCCGCAATCATCGCATCGTCTTCCGGAGAATCAATGACCAGATTACCTTCCCCGTTTTCTCTGGGATAATCATCTTCCTCTATACAGTCCACGTTCACCTCTTCGTCATCTTCATCGATTTCTTCTTCTTCTACATCAATGTCTTCGTCATCTTCATCTCGCCCATCTGATGTATATTCTCCATCACCGTTCATTTGTTTTTCACCGTTACACTTGGGTTTATTATTTTCCGTATTATTGTTTTCTTTAGAGTTCTTATTCTCAGTAGATTCTGAAAGCTTGTCGGTGGGCAGGTTCTTGTTTCGGTGAGTTTTCATGTGCCTTTTGAGCTTGCTTGCTTGAGTGCAGGCGTGATTACAAATGTGGCACTTGAATGGTTTTTCACCCGTATGCGATCTTCTATGCACGATAAGATTGCTCTTAAACTGAAATGACTTGCCACAATACTCGCATAGTCTGTTTTTGGCAGAAGAAGGTGACTGCGTGTGATCACTAGTGGTAGATGAGGCAGAAGAATTGAGGGCGGACTGTTGCGGAGGACTTGAAGATGACTCGGGTGGCGTGGAAGCCCGAGGACTGGATTTGTGGTTATTCAGTATCGTCTTGAAAGTTGGTGGATGGTGGTTGTTGTTGACTTTACGAGGCGTCGAGGTAGCGTTTGGACTCGTGGCACCGGCCAGAACTCTTAGTCTTTGAGAGTAGAAGTCTTGTAAAGGTTCACAGTTGGACAGTTGGGGTGGTTCTAGCAAAGGCGGTGGTGTCGATGTAGGACCGTTTGAGGTGATGGAGGAGGAAGACTTTCCAATGAGATCTAGACGCAGTTCCTGACTAGTGTTGCGAGGAAAGAGAGGTACAGGTTCTATTTGGCGTTCTAGAAGAGGTGCCCTAAGGCCGAAGGAGTTATTCAGGGCGGAGGAAATATCGTTAGGCTTTTCATCGTTTGATGCATTAAAGTCCGCACAAATACTGAGACCATGGAGGTTTTGAACGTGAAGTATTAGTGCCCACGCTGAAGTTAAGCTCTGCTTGCATGTTGAACACACATAGGTGCGTGGCTCTGAAATAAAATAAAAAAAACATAATGTATTCATTCATCTAAAACTTACACGATTTATTAAAAGCAATTTCTTAAAATATTAAAATATGCAATATTTATGAACTTCAAGATTTCATAATTTGATTCTTTAACATATTGCCTTTGCTTAGCCCATATTTGAATAAATTACTCAATTAGTAAAAAGCCCACATGTCTAAAATTACAGTATTGCTGAAAAGTGAAATACATAATTTGATGTTAAGTTAACATGATCCTGGCACTGAGTACATTTTTCAACATTAAATCATAATTATCTCTCCCCCCACCTCTATCATCCACCACTGTCCGAAATTTTCCGATTGCCGAAAATGGATGACTGGAGTTATCAAATAAAGAGAAACGGCTGGATCATGAAGTAGAGCTCACGACGTAACAAATAACTGTATAAAAAAAACCTGCGCGTTTCTAGAAAATGAAAGTGTAGAGGATTACTGGTCATCAAAACACATCCATCAAAGTCGCCGTCTGACTAGTCCACCCCTCTGACACAAATCCGGCGGACCCCCTATCTGTGCCCCACTCGCATCTGCAAAACGGATCTTAATGAAGAAAAAACGATTTTTATTTTCATTTCCACCCCACTGGAGAATTGAAGATCTGGTGGCTCCCACTGTCGTATATATTACAACCAGCCATGGTTGAATTTCGTTGAAACGTCCATTTTTGAACGCGCAAAAATAGATTGTTGCTTTGGAAGCATTCCGTTTGATGTTACAAACTTACACGAGATTTCAAAGAGGAAATTTATTACAAGAATTAAATTTTAGAAATTTAAGGTGACATTCTCAAATTTATCGTGTTTAGGAAAGAAACATATTTTTAGATTTTGATTTGTAAATTTATTTAAATGCAACTAATTTTTAGTAAACAGCTATGCTGCCATATATCATTTTTCTATTTATCACATCTTCCTTTTTTTTCTTTGCTGAAGATTAAATTTTAGAAATATCTTGTACAAAGACGATACTGTAACGGAGTACTTAAATAGGTAATTACTTTTTTAAAAAATATCTGAACACGTTAATAATTTTTTTAAATATAAAATGGTCAGTAATGGCCGAACCACCGACTACTCAGTAGTTCAAATTCTCCAAGTTTTTTTTTAGCTGTTTCATTTTTATTATATCCGCTAACCTCGGATCGTATAATATTGAATAGAAAGTCCTGCTATGTGACAGGGCACAAATACATCATCCATCAAGGGTTTGGTGTGTACCGGAACACTAAGCTTCAACTAGGGTATAGTGAGATAACTCATGGAATGTTACGCTGAATCTATTTTAATCTTTAGGGAATAAGAAGCATGGATGTCAACATTTTGAGGGTTAATATTAAACTATTATGCAATATTAGATCAGTATTAATTGGCATAGAAGCTTGACATAGGAATTCTAATGTTAAAATGAACTTAGTTTGTCAGAAGTTGTTATGTTTCTAGAAAATAATTAATAATTAAGTGTATGAATAATTAAGATAAATCCCCGTAAATTATTTAATTTGTAATACTGCGAGATGTGACCAGTCTTAAGTTAATAAGATACTCATATGATAAGAGCGGATGAGATCTTTCTCTAATATATACTGCTCAAACAATTGGGGGAGCACATGGTTTATAACCCTTTCACCTCCAATGGTTCTATTTGGAATCATCAGCTTACAGCTTGCGATTTTTTTCTCACTAAGCTAAGCTCGCACTTATTTATCGTTAGATGGACGAATCACGTCTTTTGAAGAATTAAATAATTTTGTTTTAATTAAATGAAAATGTGAAACACATGGTAAAATAAAATTCACTCAAAAACAAAATAAACTTACAAGAAATTCTTCACGCTTGCATGTTTAGATGTTTAAAAATTGATTTTAACAAATAAAGTTTTGAAAAAATAATTGTCATAATTTTTCAAAAGTTATTATTCCAATCCCCCCCCCTTAAATTTTAGTTAAATAACTGAGATTATACCCCCCGTTTTTTATCATTTCATTCTGGATGCATAATGAATCTATTTCGCAAATTTTAGAGTTTAAGAATAAAAATAAAAAGTTGGAACTGAAAGGGTTAACAAAAGTGCTCCCCTAATTGTTTTGAACAGTGTAGTACAGATATCAATGCATAGAACACTCACCTGAGTGAATGCCATTAGTGATGGCAGTAGAGGTATCTTTGGCTGTGATAGTTTTTCTGAGTAACGAGGAAGACGAGACGAGCGAGTCCTCGTCCTTTAGCTCGTCTTTGCTCTTGGCCGCCAGCGGGTCCAGGCTGTCATCTTCGCTGTCCTCGTACAGCTCGAGACAGCTGCTGTTCTCCTTGTTGCACAGGTGGACCTTGTGCTGAATGAACCGGACGATGTCGGCCAGAGGAAAGTCTTTCCGGCAGGCACCGCAGGTAAGGATGTCCACGCCGATGTCCGTCTCGCCTGGGGAAGGGACAAAAGTTATCAATTTAGAAATTCTTAAATTGCGTTTTGTACTATTACTACCGTTTTGTACTATTGTTAGATTGTTAGAAGTCCGGAACTCACTGAATAGGAAAAAGTTGGTATTTTATTTCATCAGATCAGACCAACTACAATATAATTTTTTCGTTGCGCTTATCAAATATTAGCTTATTTCAAGAAATAGAAAATTAAATTAAGTTTCTGTTGAAAAGCAAACCCGTTAATGGTAAACCATCGCCACCATCAGTATGGTTGTCATTTCTGCAATTATGGTCAAGAGATTTTATGAGCCGAAAACACTTGGATAAGCATCTCGATATTAGTTACAAGATTGGTGTTGCTAATTCAGTAGCCTTTTAAAAATACTAAGCATCAAAGAAGTCGAAAATATCTCAAATACATTGAATAAAAGTCAAAATTCAGATACATGTTTTGATTCTGTGCCAGATTAGGAAAACTAGTAACATTGAATATTAATGTGAAAAAAAAAAACTATTTTTGACCTCCTACGTTGGGGGTAAAAGTAGTCGAAAAAAGAAGGCAATAAAACCATGTAGTTTTCGCCTTTGGCTATTTTATTAGTTGGCCGAGTGAGAATTCCCACTGAGGTGCAACCTTTGAATAACCCGCTGTTCGCTTTTCAATTTTCAGCAGGGTTCTTTTCCGCTATGGCATATTCTATTAACAAGGTGTTGAGGAATGTCAAAGAACAAATTTAAAAAGGCAAAAACATATTTTAAAAGCTATAAAGCATCTAAAAATTTCTTAAAAAAGGCTTGTAAACATATTTTTAAAGATTTAATTTAGTAGCAAGCTCAAGAATGAGTAAGCTAGAAAGACCACCAATGACAAAGGAAAAAGTACAACATATATCTTTAGAAAACTTCACTAAAAAATTACAACTTGTTTGTAACGTAGGACAAATTAAGCTTATACCGGATAGGCGTAGCCATTGCTTTAACGATTTGCCATTTGTCTACATTACGTATGCCCATTACATAAACGGCATCGTCCAAGCTATATTATTCTTTTACACATTAGACGCTGCATACAATTTTTGTGCAACACCCTTTTCCAACTATCCCCAAAGTTTAACTCCCAATATATTTCCAAATGTTTTGAAATATATTTTTCTACGAAAGCATTCGAGGTTTGCTCTACACCAAATCGACGATTTACTCACAAATCTGCTCTATTAAACTAATGCAATGGGACATTTTGAAACGGAAAAAAACCTATTGGTCGATAGCCCTTACCTAGGCCTCCCTAGCAGGGCCCACCTGTGGTCAAGGCCTATATATTTCGGCTCATTAGATGGCACGGCAGGACATCTTTGGCAATGGGCCTCGCCTATTTTCCCTCGGGCAGCCCAGCTTTGGGTCAGGCAGCCAGGTATGTTAATTGCAAATTATCGTGATAGGGACAGCAGCATCATTTATACGCAATGCTTTGCCGTTAAGAAGATAAAAATGTAAATATAAATTACAAGCATCGTAGTTGTGGTTTGAAGAAAATTGGCACCCATGGTTACATATAATTCGTAGAGTATGGTGCCGTAGGTAGAATTTTTTGTGTACTTATAAACTTAAGTATCATATAAAGAAAGCTTTAGCTGATATAAGTTACAGACATTACAAGACTTTAAAGCCTCTGGAAAATTCTGGGGAACCAAACAGAGAAACAGTGAAAGAAATTACGCTTCATAAGGTGAAACATTTAAAAATCCATATAAAACTTAATTCAAATTTTCCACACATGTTTAACTGCAACAATACCGTTCATTTGAAAAACTCAGGTTCTTTGCATATACATAAAAATTACATATGAAGAGATTAAAGTTATTCACATGAAACAAAACTGAATTCACACAAATTCAAAATCAAACTTGAGTTGAAAATTTTTAGACAAATGGAAAACATACCGATTAGTTCTTCACAACAATGACCCTTGACATTAAAAGACACGTGTATCCATTGTATTACTTTCGAATAAGAACTACTTCTTAATGAAATGTATCCAGCATTTGGACATGAAGAATGAAGATCAGACAAAACTCGGACATTCCTGGACAAATCAATAGCGCCTTCCATCGACAATCCACAAGCCCCAACACAAACTCTGAACTATGTTCTAAAATTGTCAGCAAGGATTCTGTACTGGTTCCAGACTGACCATAAAATTGTACTAATAAAAGGTTTACTATATTTGGCACGAAGTTGGCGATATAAGTTAGAGGAAAGGCTAAAGAAATAATGCACAACTTACGAGACTAAAGCAATTTTGTGTTATAGTCTTTTAAAGTCAAAGTTTCAATTAAAAATATTGTTTACTGAATATGATGCTGTTGCCTAGGACTTATAAACCCATCTTGGTATTAGTATGTATATTTGAAGGAGAAAAAATTAACATTGCAAGTCTTATCAAATTAATCTCTGCCAACTGACCGCTTCTTCTCTACTAATTGTAAAGAAAGCTTCTTAGCCCTTAGCATAGAAGGAGACAATTAGGAATCGCAAGTTTTTAAAGATCAACATACAATCTCAAATTTTGAAAATCAACCTTTGTGATTCATTTGCTTAAAAAAAATACAAAAAGAGGGATCATTCGCCAATAAGTGGTCGACTGACTACGACAACTGACCCCTTCTTCTCCCCAAAGGGCGTAGCACGGAAGCTCAACAAAAGCGTTATCAGCCCCCTGTCAAGTGCCACAGAAACTTGACTTCTTGTCGAGCCAACACAATGCGGGCAGTCCCCACTCGTTTTTCTGGCCATTACTGGACAATGGCTAAATGGATGTGTGGACATGGGTCATCTTTCTGCATTCCCCTCGTTTTGTATCCAGTTTATAACCTGCCATTACAGCCGTTTTCATGCTGTCCGAGCCGGAGGGGGGCCACGGTTGTGAAGAATGCCAAGCACCATTGATTTTTGACACTTTCTCACGGACTGATATGGCAGATTTTTATGACAAAGGCTTTAAAAGAGGCCGACGAAAAGTGCAAAGTCAACGTTGTTAGTTAGTGTTTAGCTAGAGATGTCTCGATCTGATGACAGCTAAATATAAGGCAATATTTAAGTTCCGCAAAAATGTGACGTGTTAGGGGGCTTATATAGTTGAACTTTATTGTTTAATAAGGATATATAAAGGTTATAACAAGTATTTTTCATTGCGACAAGTTGGGTATCATACAGTGGCGCCGGAACCGGTATGGCAGGTATGGCAGCTGCCATACCAACTTTTGCACAGATTTTCGTATAATTGTATAATTTCACAATAAATATCCAAAACAAAGCATAAAAAACTGATTTTCAACAATACTGAATTCACTTTGATCTCATCCTAATGCAACAACGGGGGGGGGGACTCTAATATATATGTAAATATGTAAATTGGTTGTTATATTGGTTCTAATATATGTAAATTGGTTGTTTGCATAACAAATACGTAATTATTAAATAATATAATATATATAAAACATCTATAGGGGGGGGGAGTGGTAGGTAGAGGCATTTCTTGCCATACCTCTAAAGAATAAGTTCCGGCGCCACTGGTATCATATGTAGACAAAGTGGGAGAAATATCAAGTTTGAAGTTTCCCATAAAAACCTAAGTCGTTTTTCCAACTAAAAACAAATCAAACAAGGTTTAGGCGTATAATGATCCTTAAATATTTCTTTATAATTATAAATCTTATCACCCATCTTCCAAATAACTAGTGGTACTCAGACTAGAGCCGCTCAGACACCAGTGGCTCCAGATGACTTGCCCCTTGCCAGTGACCCAAGTCGCTCTTCTGAGAACCTCGTCCTGGGCCCTGGCAATGATGTGACACAGCTGTAGTTGACATTTTGCTGGTTTCGGATGCGAAGACCTTTGCAAATGTAACCTCAAAGCTCTTTAATTAGGAATTAGAGTTTTGTTTTAAATTATATAAGCGGATTGTGCAATAAATACCAATATTAAGGAGTTTTAAAATCGATTAATTTTGGACTAATGAAAAATTCTTGGTGAGTGGGGGCGGACGGGGGGGGGGGGGGGGGGGGGGGGGGGGGGGGGGGGGCTACTTCCTGAATTTCACTTAATTTATTCTACAAATGTCACATTGAAGTGAAATGATAAATTAAATATTGCCCAGTTAATATTTTTTTTAGTTATTACTAAAACCAATTAAACAATTACAACAACCCCTCGTTATATCGCGCTTCCCGGGACACAAGCAAAAAAAAAAACGCTATATAACCGAATGCGCGATATAACGAGCGACTTTGACATTAATATTATATTTGTGATTTATTTATGCTCAAAACAATTTTTTAACTGAAACACAGTACGTACTTGAAAGATAAAATTAAATCATATTAAATAATTTAACTACTCTAAAAATAAAGAAAGAAAATTTTCGAAAGGACTTATAATTAACTGTTATAAGCATTACACATTATTGCCAGGTAGTATTGTAATAATTCATTCATTTTCTAGTAAAAATTCATTTAAAGTTAGCTACTTTGATTTTTCTCGTTAAAACCTGTTTTCCGGCAAATATCAACGAAATAAAGATTATTAATTGAATATCACCAATATTAGATAAATTTAGCCACCAATATTAGAATCGATTTTGAGGAAAGTAACATAAAAAAATAATAAACAGGGGGGAAATTGGGAGATATGATACAAATGTCCGAATGCACTATGTAACGAGGCGCGATATAGCGAGGGGTTACTGTATTACAAGTTTAATAATTTTTTCGCTTTCCAAATACCAAAGTTTATTAATTTGAAAGTCATTTCTAATTAGTATTGTTAGCGTTAACCTCTTTTTTAGTTGAAAAACACCGTTTAAAATAAATAAATTATATTTAAATAAAAAAATGCTTAAATAGCATTGTTTATTACATTTGAAATCACTATGCCAAATTTGGAAAAGATTAAAGTAATAGTAAGAATTTTAGAATTTTTGGTATTCGCCTACCTTAACCATGCGATGAAATATTCCGAGCAGTTTAGTATGGGTGGCATGGCAGTGAATTTTTTAAGAATTTTTCACTGGGCGACATTACTTATAAAAAGGGAGGGGGGGGGGGGGGGTCTCGTGATAAGAATAGGGTGATTATTTCAGAGTGATTTCCTATAGTAAAACTTTCGTTTTTCATAAATTGGGAAAAAATCATTATTAATTAGTAATCAATTAAATTCATGGTGATTTCAGAGTGAAACGTTAGGTTTTCATGAATAAGGGAAAAATCATTATTAATTAGTAGAACTAAATTTCTGAAAATGTAATATATATATATATATATATAATATATATATATATATATATATATATATATATATATATATATATATATATATATATATATATATATATATATAAATTGCAACAAATAGTTGAAACCTTGGCATATGACATCCCAAAAGTTTTTTTTTTATGTCACATTGGTACTATTAGTAATCAAAACAACATACAAATATTAATGATTAAAACCATTTCACACTTTATTTTAAGATTTATTGACTAAAATTTTTAATAAGTGACTAATATTTGGTTAAACCCGGCTGTAGAACAGAAAATTGAAAACAAAATGTTGGCGAAATTCCCGTATCTTGGTTCAAAGCCCTTAAATGTAACCTCTCTGGATAAGTAAATCGGCCAAAGTGTAAACTTGATTTCACTGCAAGTGTGGTATTAAAATTTAAATGCTTCAATTAAATTTCATTTCCTTTATTTTTAAAAATTGTATTTTTAAAGCAGATAATTAATAATTACTTCGTACTACAAATGTTTTAATGTAGTTAAGTTATAAAATTCATATACTTTTTTTTTTAAATATGTGTGTTGCTGGGAAACCTAACAGACTACAGTTGACTATGAATATTTTAAATTTTATGAAGGAATAAAAATTAATTAATAATAAATTATTTGTAAAAAATATCTTAAATAAAATGTCAAGGTTCAATTTCCTTTACAAATTAAAATGTTTCAATGAAATAGGATTATCTAGTACAGTACATGAAACACAAATCAATATTATTTTGTTAGAAATAAAAACTACACTAGTCTAAAGAAATTTTCAAAATTTTTTGAAAAGTCAACAATGTCATACTTCTTCAAGCTGTGTGTGTGTGATTCAATTCATCCTATATGTTTAACTACAATAATATATTATTTAATAAATAATATGTTACAAAAATTTAAAATTTTCTAACACCTCCCCCTTTCTTAATCCTCAAAAGGGGCAAGGGAGCTTAGTCGGTTAGGCGTACGCCTTGCATGCAAAAGGTCCCAGGTTCAGGCATCGCCAAAATAACTTCCGACCTATAAACGTCCCGTGCAGCCCCAAAATGCCCGACGACTAATACAATACCTCGTATAGTGGGAGTGCACTTTAAATATGCTCCAAAATCCATAACATAAGATTGAATTTTTAGGAAATTAAGGTTATTTCACGGTCGCCCAGTGTTTTGATTTTCATATAACTAGGCACCATTTTTCTTTCACTGGGCGACATTAGTGTCGCCCAGTCACTATGTTAAAAAATTCACTGCTGGCATGGCATGTCCGCAGGTGTTTGCCTTAGCTTCTAGCTACAAAACGGTTCCATTGAAGAGTACAGCCTCAGGCAAACTTACCTGACATGCAGGTATCAATAATAGTTTGCTTGAAAGGGAAGGGTTTGACAACGGGCAAAAAGGGGTAGGGCGATAATAAATCATAAGGGAACCTCTCCACGGGTAAAAGGTTGGACATGGTAATTTTGAAAAATGTTATTCTTTTGACGCTGTGGTGGTGATGGTCACTCTAAATGACCAGCCTATAAATCATCTTTAAAGCGCGCTTTTTAGCCTCTAATTTATGAAATTTGGACACGGCTATTATTATTTTTTTAAAGTAGACATTTCTTGGCGTTTTTTAGCCTCCAATTAATTTTAATAAAGAGTATGTGTTTGTGAGGGGTTTAAGATTTTTTTTAAAACGATAAATCGTTTTTCATTTAGGAATTCATATACAGACGTTTGTTTTCGCTAACAATGTTTGCAACATATTCAAAGTTTGATCTTTATATCATACGATTCATCACTGTTTTAGCATATCCTTCAACGAAAAGAGCAGAGATTCGAATGCGTTTGCTTTGCATTTCGTAATCTCAAGCCGGACACCACAAGTGGCCTTAGACAGAGCTTATCGTGGCGCGAGTTCGACAACCCACGCACTCTTTTAATCAGAGACTGCTTCGCAGAAGAAAACCTGAGGAACAGCCAGAGCACCTGGACAAGATAAGAATGGGACTTGCGACTACTAAAGGCGAGATAAAGCATGTCACTGGGAAGAGATAAATGGGATTTTCGGAGAACACGAGCATACCGACGTTCACCTTCATCTGGATCATGCTTGTTGGAATTGAGAAGCGAAATTTTATGAAAATGGGAGATATTTGTTTTCCATTAATTCTGAAAATTATACTTCTATATTTATAATAATATTATAAATATAATAATTGCAACTTCGATGGATGCGAATGAGAGAGAAATCAATTTGAGAAAAGGATAAGAACTGAATTTAAATTTTTTGTGAAGCTTTGTACAGAATAAAAATTTGTCAGAAGAAAACAACAAACATGATATATTATCATACGTCATGACAAATTACCATAACACTAAAATAGTTCTAAATATGAACTCACAGTTAATTTTCCTTCATAAATCTCAGTTAATCCATAATTATGCAATAATAATTGATAGTCTCGGAAAAATATTTCGCCCTAACATATATTTCGCCATTCACTCAACAGATGGCGTACCAACAAATACGACTATGCCCACGAGAAAATTGAATGCATGCACATTTTTTGCTGCTTTTAGCTTTTACAGTGTTTTTTTTTTTGTAGTTAAATTTCTTTTGTTTAAAATGAACATAGTTTACAAATGAGGAGCAAATTGAAACTTCCTGTTATATTTATAATTAGGAATTTTCTTATTTTATCACTTTTTTTGGGCTTCTGAAAAATAATTTTCAGGACTTAGTAAAAATAGTTGAATATAGCATCCTTGCATTTTTATTGTGCAGAATAACCGGATAAAAACATTTATTTTTTAAGAATTTTAAATGAAATGTTGAAAGAATGAAATTAAATGAATTTCTAAAATAAAACGTTGCTACTTTAATAAAACAAATATATAGCTATTATAACAGGTTAACAAAAATTAAACAAAAGCAAGTTATATCTATTGCAATGGTACAATTTACCTTGACACTTTTTCTTTTCCACTGGAAATTTCCATTGCGGCACAACGAGATACTGACCAAACAGAGAAATCATCAATAATCCAATAAGAAACACCACACCACTAAGTAGCATTCCTCGAGAAAATTTGACGAAAGGACCCAAGAAATGAACATGACGAATATATACCAGAACTCTAATCTAAGATTAGCATAACCTCACGTGCATATTTCTTATGTGACAGTTTGCAGAATTTCTTGGTAACTTCTAGCAAGTAGCTCAGATTAGTTTTATGTGCTTTAGGCCCTGGCGTGTAGAGGTCAACACGTCCGATAATCCAAAATTCAAAAGGTCACTGATACCGATAGCCATAGATCGGTGTCGCTTGGATCTTGATCAAATGTAATCAAATCAAAGAGTGGACAATGTGTCAGAAGTGACCTGAGCTGGACTTGTTAGTGATGACTTTCAGAGTGAGAGCGTTGGAACTTTTTCTTTTGGTTTTTCGAAATGTAAGTTCAATTTTATTTAAAACGTGAATAGGTTTTATTTTATAATTTTTTTTGTTGATAAGTAATATTATCGACAAAATTAAATGAATGAAAAAAATAATAAATCTCTACAAATAACTAAATAATTTTTTTAAATGTCAATTCTTAAAAAAAAAAAAAAAAAATGCAATTTGTTACAACTAGCAATATGTTTAAAAAATAATCAAAAATAAAAATATACAACGGCAATCACATTTTAATTCACATTTAACTTACTTTGTAATATCTTAAACATTTAAAGTCGTAAATACATAGGTGTAAAAAAAACATTAAATCTCAAGTTGAAAATAGATTCCCCCCCCCCCCCCCCCCTCAATATTCTATCCCTTTGGATGAGAACAACTTAGTTCCGGTCAATGGACACTAATGTCCATTGCTAACACGCGTTTCAAAGGATTTCACAAATGGGGAAAACGCGTCCGACCAAACACAAACAGCGCGCATGTGCAGGCACTTGGAATATTTAAAGGGGGCGGACACAAATTGCTAAACTGTTATTGAGGGGAGCAAGTTAAATGTGTCGATAGTAAGGAGATATTTTTTAAAACAATAATTTAAGATGACTCGTCAAAATTATTTGTTTCGTAATCAGCTTTAAAAGATAGGGTGAAGACTATAACTGCTACTAACTTATAAATATTAGAAACTTTTCAAAAATAAATTTAATAAATAATTCTAAAATTATAATTAGAGAGTACTTAAAATAATACAATATATTAAGAGATTAAAAATAAAGGAGAAGAAAGTGAATACGTGTATTTATTAGGTTTCCTGTTTTAATGGAAACCAAGATATTCATTATTGTCCTATGCTGCTAAATAACCTACTTGTAGTTATACATTTTTAGAGGCTTTAAATGTATTACTACACATTTTAAATAGTTATTGTCCATTAGAACATACTTATGTACATTACAAACTAAACACCAAGCTTAGAAACCGAATTAATCTTTTTATAAAACTTCAAGCCAAACCCAAAACACGGCGGGACTAAAATCCGGATCGGTCCTCACAAACACCTCAACAACAACAACGTGGACTTGTCTCAAAACAGCGACCCTTTGATAAACAAGAATGACCAACGATGCATACGAGGGGGCTAGCCTGCCTCCATTCCCACAAAAATATGTTTACCAAAGTGGACCAGAGCAACGAAAACACGTCTCCAAGAAGAAGTAGCCCTGATGACCCCGAAAAGCTTTCTTGGTCATTCACCCCCGAGAAGTTCCTAATCTCTGGTTTCACCCTCCCGTCTCCCTCAGAGCGACCCTTGACCCTGTTTTCCGCGGATGGGTCTCTTATACGCACTGGGCCCCGACCCTACCGTCCGATATAATTCTCACAACCCGCCTTTTCCCCCCGATGTAAACACGAAATTCAATACCCTCCGTGTTTCTTTTAACTGCCTCGGCCCCCAAAGAACCACGTGTGGATATATGGCCACATTACCGCATCGGAAGTGGAGGATGCAAGCCCTCCCCCCCCCCCCCCTCTGAGATTAAGTTTCAGCCCTCAGGGGTCTTTGACTTCACTAACTAACTATCTTCATCTTCAAGGACTGTCCATTGCTGCTATCCATGTCGCCTGCTTGGGGGAAGTGTCTGGATGCCAGTAGGTTCTTAGAGGGTGGAACTTGTTTTCAGAAGGGAATTTCTTTTGAGAAATTTGATTTAAATACTGAAGACTATATTTAGAGCTGTAGAATACTTGACCAATTTAGTACAGATGTCCACAAAAGCTAAAAATTAAGTTTCAACTAAAGGCAGTCTTGAATTTCACTAACATCATCGTTCATTATTATTAATGTTGCCCATTAATGTATCTGATGTCATCGGCTAGTGGAGGATCTCCTTATCATCAAAATAGTGAGTCATCCTCCATTACTAGCAGATTTCTGAATCTATCTTCAACAAAACATTCTGTTTGAATTGAGTTTATAAAGTTTTGAAATATCTTTTTGTGTTATTTTTTACATTATTATTCTTTAATTTTTTACAAGTTTTGAATTTAGTTAACTTAAAACGAATATCCAATACTTCACTGAAAGGGAAATCACTGAAAAGGTACAGGGCGTTGCCCAAAATAACGGACCAAATTAGGGCTGGGATCGCATTAAAGATGATCGAGGAAACGCACGTAATAATAGGAGGTGTAAACAAGTCACTGATAAGGAAATTTGTTTTGTAAAAGGTCAGGAAAGCAGAAAATCATCAGGCAAATTAGCTATCAATTGAAAGTATGATTCAATTGAAGAGGATACAGGTGTATGTAGTAGAGTAACAGTAATTTCGTTAGGTTCGCCCATAATATAGACTGAAACAATTTTCTACAGGAAACTTGAAAGCTAGTCAAGAAATTAAGAACTATAATGAAATATAAAAATTTGGCTTTAATTTGAGAAAAACATACCTTAAAAATTTGAATTTTTTTTATTAAACTGATATGTCACATACCATCTAAAAGTATATATAATTATATAATTAATTCATATATTTATATACATTTAAATGGCTGGATGTTTAAATTCATACTATAAAATATTTATCATTTGAAACACAAGAAATTAAAGTAAATTCGGGCTGTTTTACTACACAGCTGATTTATGAAATTACTGACATGTATTACTTATCAGAATCAAAAAATTCCCAAGACATTTTCAGTAAGGTTATGTTTACTGCGTTTTAAAATCATGCTCAGTTGTTAAATTCCAGGATCATCAAGAGAACCTAAGAAGATAAGTTTAAAAAGTGTCCCTTCAACCATTCTTTAACTTTAAAGTCATAAATCAGTCGATGTCGGGAATCACCCTGGTCTTTCGTTGTGGAATTAACGAAGATGAATTATGAAGTAGATGGCCTCACGATATTGTGATAGTGTGACAAAAATTTAACTGACCAACAAGTGATTTTGAAGGAAACAATTTTAAAAACAAGAATTCACCGTGAAAATTTGGTGTAAAATTAGTCCATTAAACTAGTAGATGCCTCCAGGTATTTGGTGCTTTCAGTTTTAAGGAGTATTAACGCTGCACCACAAAATAGGAGTAAGCTCACACTAAATGGATTGGACTTAAAGCTTACTCCTATTTTTTAACTTTGCATAATTGATTTTTACTAAATTTTAAATTTTAAGAAAAATCAAAGCAGCTAACTTTAGATGAAATTTTCACTAGAAAATAAGTGAAATGTTATAGTATTACTTGTGCAATAATCTGTAATGTTTATACTAACTAATAATAAGTCCTTCTAAAAAAGTCGAATATGATTTAGGTATATCTTTTAAATACTTTCTTTGCTTCAGTTCAAAAACTCAAATACATCAAAAGTAATATATGTCAAGTCGCTCATTATATCTCGCATTCGGTTATATCGCTGTTTTTTACTTGTCTCCCGGGAAGCGCGATATAACGAGGGGTTGCTGAATCGTTACAGCTTTGTCACACCGGAGAAGTGTCCTCTTGCGGCAAGCCACAATAGAAACGACCGAACGTGTCAAACTTTTAGGAAGACCATCAATACTTCAAACTCCTTAAGATCGTAGAGAAATGAAATCTGAAGAAGAGGGAGCTAAAAATAACTTATAAAATAAAGAAAAATGAAAAGCTTTAAACCCTAACATGAAATATAGTTCCTCATTGTTTCATCCCTTACGGAAGCCTTTATGGACATGTATCATGCTGTATCGCGTCTGGGTAAAATGTTTCGCGTCTCAATAAAATGTTTCAATCGGATTATCTTTTGAGAAACTTCACTCATATATCACATGTTTTGATGATAGAAAAAAAAACTGTCAATAAATTAAAAGTATAATCAATGTTTAGCTTAAAAGAGAATAAAAAAGTCTTAGGATTAAAAACAAGAAGGTTAATTGAATTTAAAAAAATGAAGTCATTACATTTGGAGTTTTTTAAGTCAACAAATTATGTTGAATATAGAGCATTATCATAAATAACTATGATAAAAAGGCTTTGCTAAGTACTGTCTAATTTGACTAGTTTGATTTGGTTTAATCTATAATAATAAAAATGAAGTTTTGTGTGTATGTATGTCTCTCTGAAACTCACAAACTAGACATTTGTTTGACTCGTAACTTGGTACAAATACGTAGTTCATACTTGAGTTACAGAATAAGAACTTTCAGAGCTCAAAGTGTTCTATTTTTAGAGAAAATTCGAATTTTCTGGGAAAACTACTCCACTTTGGCTCGAATCCGACGATTTCTTTTCTTTCCTGATGCCATCTGAAGAAACAATTAAATAAAACTTTCAACGAAAATAAATAAAATTGAAAATGTTTATTTTATTGTGTTGCCATAACTTTCAGAAACTAAATTCATTATTTGAAAATAATTGATATGTTTCAAGTGACGTATTTCCAACAAGTCTTGATTCCTGGATTTCTTATGGGTTTAGTTGATGATTTCGTCAATGATGGTTCTGTTGATTACAAATATGCATGTTCAAACAATAAATGTGTAGTTTACCTATAAGTTCTAGAGCTGCCGTTAGGTCTTTATTTTCTCGCCAAATACGTTGCCAATCCCGCCAAATTTTTATAAAAACTCGCCAAATGGGCAAATGGTTTGTTAAAAGCTATTACTGAACAATGATGGTTAATAAAGGTCATCACACGAGCTGCATATTAGGGTTTTATGTCTTTACTTTTTCGCCAAATACATTGCCAATCTCGCCAATTCATTAATTAAAACTCGCCAAATGAGCAAAATGTTTGTTAAGCTATTACTGAACTATGATGGTTAATAAAGCCATCGCACTAGAGCTGCATACAAGGGTATTATGTCTTTATTGTTTCGCCAAATATGTTGCCAATCTCGCCAAATTATTTATTAAAACTCGCCAAATGGGCAAAATGTTTTTTAAAATAATTTATAAGCTGGTTGGATATGCTAAGGTCGTTGTGTTAGAGCTGTATAATGGGTGTGTTTGTAGCTATATCTATTTTCTCGCCAAATTATTTCCCAAAACGTGCCAAAAGAGTTAAAAGGTTTTATGTATTTATGAGGGAATGGACAATTCCCACATTTTTTTATTATTTTTTTATTCGACGTAAATAGGTGAGACAAAATAAGGGCCGAAAATTTTTTTGCTCTCCGATGCGTAGTTATTTTTTTATTTGATTTTAAAGTTAGGGTTTTTAAAAGCGCGCGAAAAACAGTACGTTCCGCGAGGAATCGACTGTGACGTACATGTACACCACACGTGACCAAATCTCCTCAGTTGCGTATAGCGTTAGGCGGGATATTTCACAAATCGTTTCGCAAAACTTTATATTTTCGTTTTCTTTAATGCAGTAAGTTTGTATTTATTATTTAATAATGGCATATTGCTACTGCTTAGTTCCCTAGTGTCGAATACGACTACAGAAAAGAGAAAAGATGTATTTCAATCGGTACAGCGAAAACGATGGTTTTCAGCCATGCGACGTGATCCAAAAAAAGGAACCAGTTTTTAATAGGATTTTGGACTGACTTAGCTATTCTTTAAAAATTTAAATTTACATATAAAACATGGTAAAGAAAAAATCCAGAGCCACAAACGCACAAAATTAAATTAGTTATTAGGTTTTTTTTAAGTATATCTACGGATAACATGTCAAATGTAGCAACTTAGGATATCTAAAAACATTGTTAATAATGTTTACTTACAGACTTCTACGTTAATAGTATTAATATTTTTGAAAAGTTCAATATTTTTTTTCCAATTTTTCCTTTATTCCGATGGTTAAAACTAAAAGTTGTGCAAACAAAATATGTGACACTTTTTACACGTTCAGACGAAACTAAGCAATTTTCTGAAAATTCAGGACGGCGACTTTTTGCTTTCTACAGTAGTACCTTTATTCATATTATTTTAATGTATGACTTGAATTAAAAGAGTAATACTAAAATCCGACGAATAAATTATGATATTTTATCAGACAAGGAAAATTGTGTTTTGTAAAAACGGTAATTTGGTTATGAATGACCTGTGTTTAATTAGAACATTTTAACAGCACAAAATACTATTAAAACTTTATCAATAATAACACAATTTTATAGGTAAAACAAGAAAGAAATAACCTTTCAGAAAAACAATTAAAAAACCGAGTAAACTATCCAGGACACCTTTAAAACAATGAGCTTCTTGTGTGAAATAAAAAAAAAACTTGAAAAAATTATTTGTACCGCGAAAAGGGATTTGAACCCGGGACCAAATGAATACGAATCGCTTACGCTACCACTAAGCTACGATGCCCGTGATATATAATGCTTAAATTGCTATAAAAGTTGAAGGGAGTTACTTTCAAAATTGAAAAAAGAGTAAAGTTTAAAAAGAAATTCAAAATTTTGACTTAAAAAAATGAAAACAACTTGTAAATATATGTTTTTATTGCTTTAAAATGATTATTTAGGGTAAACACAAAACATAAAAACACTATAATTTACAATTTTATGTTATTATTACTTAAATGTTTGCGGTACCGTATCCCTTTAAAATATATCTCTTAAATTATTTTTTTAAATCAACTTATGATTAAATAAATATTAAAAGAAAATAAACAAGAATAGAAAATTAAGGCAAAAGAAAGTTATAAAGCAAAAATGAACCTTAAAAAAGCATGGGAGAATCGAAAAATCGCAATGACTGAAGTAGCTAACGAACCCTACGTGGTGTACATGTACGTCACAATCGCTTAGCCAATAGCAGAACGTTTCAAACAAGAACTAAAAATTGACGATTTTTAACATTGAATATTTAATAACACAATTTTTTTTGTACATTTTAATCTAGATATTTGAAATCAGCGTTGTTTATTTTATCGAAAAAATGTATTTTTAGTAGTTTTTAAAAAATATGGGAATTGTCCATTGTGATGGCGTTTATGAGTACATTTTACTCCGTATTTTTGATTTTGGAATTTTAAAGCAATGAAACGGGATTTCATACTTGAAAACGAGCGGGAAAAATAACTTAAGTTTATAATCTTATAACAGATTGCATGGCATACATACTTGGATTTGATATTTTTTTTAATCCGTGCGAAGTGCGGGTATAAATTTGCTAGTTGTTTAATAAATGTGTACGTTGAGGTTTAAAATAAGGGTGTTAAATAAGAAAAATCCCTATCTCCCTTCACGAACAGGGTTTTAAAAATAAATAATAATAAAAAAAATAGCCTGAGATGAATGCGGTCAAAAGAGACTGAGTAATAATAATATAAAAAAACACGCTGCAAGCTGCAACCGTTCTTCTCAGAACAGCCTGGATTCTTAGAACTCCCTAAAAGCGATCCAAAACCGCAGAATCCAATCCAGCCAGAGTGACGAGGCATACCACTGCAGGGGTCCAAGAAAACCATACCTCGATAAAGTTTTCTTTAAGAAATAACAAGTTGAACCCTATACCACAAGGTTTTGATACTTCTGCGGTCCCCTCGGTACAAAACGAAATATTTTATCGAGCTTTACTAGTCAACAAATATAAAAATGTTGCACCGAAGTATTTAACTTTTTTACAGAACTCATTGGTAGAATATTGTGTCCTTTAAATATTGATACATAAATCTGCATTACCTTGTTATAAACATTAGCATTGAAACGCATAATTTAGAATGGAATTTAATGAATAATTTTTATTTGTGGTTTGATTTGATAACACTAAATAAACTAAATTTAAGTGAAAGAAAGTTAAGTTAAAAAATATATATAGTACAATTTTAGAAAAATTCTTAAAAAAAAACAATAAGATTAATCTTAAAGAAGTATAGTACGTATTATTATGAATTTTAATTCTTTTAAAATAACATTTTGGATTTCTAAAATTATAGACTTCAAGGCTCGGGGACCAGGTGATCTACAAGGCATACTCCCACTCAACAGTTAAAAAAAATATAAATAAATAAAATATAAGAGAAATGAAGACCATAGTATTGAAAAATGTATGCAGGGCAAATTAAGTTAGACGATAAACGAAATTTAAAAACATAAAAAAGTTAACGTTTTTATTCGGAGAGGAAGGCTCTAATGGTATCACAAAGTCGTCGTTTAATGGGTTAAGTCTTTTTAAAGGTCTGTAGGCGGCAAGAAAAACCATACCCCAGTTTAAACTTTTCATTTAAAAAAGAAACCACACACACGTCTACCCCCAGCATCCGAAAGGTAAGTCATTCGCAGAAACGAAGTTGTCACCGTCCCAAAATTAGCCTCCACGACGCTGGACATGCTTTCCAGGAGCGTTATTTTGGTTCGCCCCCTCTCTCTTCTGGGCTAAAATTAGTGGACCGTCGTGGTGGTCCCTTTATGACCTTATGTAGGCAGGTAGACCCGCGGGTAAGGGATACACCGCCCGCGGGCTATTTTTAAAAGCCTCCACGGAGCCTGCTCTGGATTTGGACAATGAAGACGCTCGGTCTCAATTTCCAGTCGTCGGGTTTTTGAGGCTTGTTGGAGGAACAAAGGGCCGCCAGGAAGCAGAACTCGATACGTGTATTTGCTCAATGGCCGAGCTACAAATGTGGACTCGTGTTCAATGGATGTCGGGGGTGTTGGGATTTATAGTTTTCCGTCGTTTCTCAATGGGGTGGTTTGTTTGCCGAAGGTGAGAAGTCGAGCTTTTGTGGCTTTAACAAATATACGTTTGGTTAAAAAGCATTGTGGTAGTTTTTATTTGGGATTTGTAGGGGGTGTCGTTTTAATATTTCATTTTTGGACTTCATGTTAAATCTCTAGCAACAACAAGGTAATTTCCGCTTAGTTTATCAATGAACAAATGTGTATGCTTTTATAATTTATCTTAAACAATGGTAACGTGGAAAAACACTTTAACTAGTTTACAAAATATATGATAAAACATATTATTAGAGTTATTTCAGCAAAACTGAACAAGTATAGTTCCTCAACAGCTATGCATTGTATGTATTTAAATCGGTTCAAGTATCAATAATAGTCTTTTAAAACGACAATAAGTTGTGAGAAAAAAAATGAATTCAAAATCACTCATAGTAGTTTAAATGGTACAAATCTGAAGTGCGAAAAGTGTTCATACATTCTAATTTCTAAGTTAGTAAAATGAATTTTAAAACGCGATGCCTCTTTCAAATTTTAGAAACAAAAATACTTAAAGATGTCAAGGGATAGAAAGAGGTTATGCAAATATGGTATTAGGTATATACAATTTTCAAACTAATAAATTAGCTAGTGTTAGTATAATTCGAGAGCGAATATAATCGAATTTTTTTAACAAATGTAAAAACTATGGAATTCAAAACGATGTAAACAACTCTGTACCATTCCATAAATCCTATAGTCTAAATGTAGTTGCCGAATGATACAACTATAAATGAGCAATAAATACGATAAATGTGTTTACCCAACCTTTTGTGCTCAACCATAATCCCAGGTGGGAGAGAATCAAACAACAAACACTCGACAAAACATTTAGAGGAGACCATAACTCCACCATTCCAAACCCAATTTAAATGCCACTAAACCTTTCCAGAAAAAAGACGTAACTACATCGACAAATCACCGTGACAAAATAATCGATTGTGCCTAAAAGACCATAAAAACGCATTTCAAAAAGGAGGTGAATTTGCAACCCAGGGTGGGAGGATGTTTGCAGCGAGATTTGCGACGGGGGAGGAGCCGAGCAGGAAGTGACTTTATTTGCCGACGTAACCTTGCGTCACCCCCCATAAAAACGCCTTTGGACAAACACAATCGTTCGCTGTGCTTCCTTTCTTGGGGCAATGAGGTGTCTCGATTGCATGGGCATGCGTCTGCATTTCCGACCTGGACATGCGCCACACAAAAGCCTGGGATTAATTTCCAAGACGCAGCGTCATTGACACCAACTGCCTTTACTGTGCATTAGTTTTTCTTTGATGGTATAGCCTATTCGGGGGTGGTGAACTCCGCGGACAATGCTTGCCCTTTCACGTTCAATATAAGAAAAAAAGAATGTTTTTTTGTGGGTGGGGGGAGGGGATTGTTTAGGATGCTACTTAATCATGTGAAATATCCACCATTAATAACGACAAAAATCTGCTGATGCCGAGGGAAATAAAAAAATTAGGGCTGGGAGACATGGAGGTACCAATTTATACCTCGATAGTTCATGCTATATATTCTGCGATTCGCAAAATCTATATTGAAACGAAGAAAATGCTTCGAAGTCAAAAACTTTTTAACTATTTAATTTTTGAGGCCCTCGCTCGTCAAATTAATGACAGTTCAAAAATCTATTATGCCACCTATGAAATTGCTTGCATTGTTAATTAAGCTTATAAAATATCCACTATTAATAACGGAAAAGAATCGCAGATGATGTAATAGAAAATATGATATGGAGGTGATCAGTTTATACCTCTATGTATTTACTTATTTTATGGTGAACAAAACTCATGATGAAAAGAAGAAAAAGATTTGAAGTAAAAAACTTTATAATTAATTTAATATTGTACTCCCATCAAAACAATGGGAGTCCATTACTAATCATCTATGACAATTTGAAAGAAAGAAAATTATTTATCATTTAAATTTGTAAATAGGTATTGATAGAAAAAGCGTATTCATCATTTCATTTATTCAATTCATATTATTGTCTCTAAGGACAAGACAAAGAACTATGTTTCTAGAACATAAATCTGCATCATCTTGTCGCCAATACGTGGAAAGTCATATCATAACTTAATATATTTTATGTGCCAAGGTACAAAAAAATCTATTTGCATGCAAGCATGAAAATAAAATACTATATATTCCTTTTTATAAAGTACCAACGGACATTTTACAATTAAGAAAATGAAGTCTGTGTCATATTTTTGGAGGAACATAAGTTAATCTTTGTATTCTAAGCAATGTGAAGATGACCCCTTTCTTCCCTTCTATTGATTTAAATGCACATTCTGAGTGCGGAAACGGAGTGAGGAAGCTATTTAAAGAACAAGTTAGCCTAATGAGGGAGCTACTCATTTTTAAATTTGTGCAAAGGCTAGCGTCAATTTTAATTTGCACAAGGAGTGAAGTTACTACGTTTTTACAATCTGGAAAACGTCGTGCAATTAATAGTTATCAGAGTACCTTATTCTTTAACTATATTTCGGTTGTGTAAAGTGTAAGGGGGAGCATTTCAGGTTCTTAGGTAAAATTATTTAGTTGTCATTATTCAATCGGTGAATCTGTAAATAGATAGAAGAAAGAAGTGTAAGAAAAGCAAATTTTTATGCTTTCATCGATGATTTGCCGTCTCGATAGCACTGCTCATGGTGTAAAGCTTTGTAAAATTTAATTATGATTAAAAATTTAAACCTCATCCATCTATTTCCTCACTAGTTTTTTAAGTACTACGTATTCACACAATTTTTTCTAATTAATTTAATACGCTTTAATTTAAACTCAATACAATACTTTTACAAAACTCAGTGCTCGAAGTGTTTGAAGCCTAGGAGCCTTATGCATCCTCTTACTTCTATTGTTTACTTTAGCTCTTTTCCACATTTAACAATAGAAAACAAGGTCAAATTTAGCATATTTTTATAATTATAACTGTTCTAATGTAGCCAAACTATCAGATTGGATATTTGTTTGCAACAGATCACATGAAACGAAGGGAGGATGGTATTAGCAACTGAATTATGTGTGGACACATTCCCCCCATTTTATTTCCTCCACTTCCTCCACTGAAACACTAAAGATATTTTTAAATCAGTAAAATCTTTGGAGACCTTTTTTTAACAAGCGTTTGATGGGATTTCCAAGTTCATAGCATATGGAAGGAGCACCCAGAGACCACAAACAGCTCCCATATATTCATAACGGTTTATCGAGCGATGACAAAGCCATATCCCGTGTGGGGTGGGGACCTTCGGACAAAAAGCCTTGATTTCCGGCGGGCAAAAAGTGCCGGACAAAAGGCCCGGGTAATGGGTGAGCTTCTTCTACCCGGAAGTCGGCCTGACGTTTGGGGAGAAGGACGCACATTTGATACAAACACGCCAGGGTTGTTGTGTGTATAAGGATTTCTAAGGAGATCAACATTTGAAATTAATTCAAAGATCAACATTTGAAATTAACTCAAGGATCAACATTTGAAATTAATTCAAGGATCAACATTTGAAATTAATTCAAGGATCAACATTTGAAATTAATTCAAGGATCAACATTTGAAATTAATTCAAGGATAAACTTTTGAAATTAATTCAAGGATAAACTTTTGAAATTAATTCAAGGATCAACATTTTGAATTAATTTCAAAAATTGATCCTTAGAAATCCTTATTCAAAAAAACCTTTTTTTCTAAGGATCAACATTTGAAATCCATATTTTAGTTAACAAAAATAGCATATTTTAAAAAAATTTAAAAACCAGTACGGTTGAATGATGAGAATTGCATAAGGAACTTAAAAAAAGAGAAAAGAACGCACACTTGATGTGAACACGCATCAAACAGGGGTTATTATGTGCATAAGGATTTCTATAAGGATCAGCATTTGAAATTAAAATTAAAGTTTTTATTAAAAAAATTACTATGGAATTAGTAACTTTAAGATCTAGTAAGGTTGAATGATGACGATAATATTAGACGGAACTTAAGAAAGAGATAAGGAAGCACATTTGATAAAAACATGTCTCAGACAAGGAGTTGTTGTGATGCATAAGGATTTCTGTGGATCAACAATTCAAATTAATATTCAAGTTAATAGTTTGGATTTAGTAACCTTAAATCCTCTAAGGTTGAACGATAAAGGAAATTAGAAGGAACTTGGAAGTACTTAAGTAAGAAAATTGAATTTGAAATATAAAATATACAATTAAGAATTATAATACAACTAAGAAAAAGTTTATTTTATCTTGATATACTTTGATACACATTGAATTTTGCCACATCCTTTAATACGATTAATTAAATTATAAATGAGAGAAGTTATTGTAAATTTACAAGTGACCCTCACAGTAAGTTCAAGTGAAAGTACTGATCAATCGAAAAGTTTTTAAGCAAAAATTGATAATTTTAGTTCACAGAAGAAAAATTAAAGTCGATATTTTTTTTTAAATAGTTCTTCTCAGAAAACCAAGTTATCTGGAATACAAATTTCGATAATCTCACCTGACAACAGTTGTTTTGGAAATGTGTATCCATTTTGTATAAGGAAGGTTACATTACAATTTCTTAGCATTACAATTTCTTACCTGAAATATAAAAAAGAAAATTAGTAAAATGTACAGCTGCATATACATTAAAAATTTACTTTTCGATCATTTTATCATATATATGTTTATCTATAATTTATAATTAAATTTTATCATTAAACATTAACTTTCCATCCGTTATGCATTATAAAAAACACAAAAACCATTACGCTTTTATGAATAATTGTGAAAAATACGCATCATTAGTTATTATTCAGCTAAGGTTAACGTAATTAAGAAATTATCAAAATAGAGTGAAGTTTCTAATTGAATTAGGTAATCATTTGTGTGCAAGTTTTGTTCAGCATTTTTAATTTTTAACAGTGTACTACAAAACGTTCAACTAATTACATAACTGTAAAATATGTTTACTTTTCCTCATTAATGTAATTGAATTTTTTATGCCTTAACAATTATAAATACACTGAAGAACTCTTTATACATTATATATATAAAAAACTAGCTTAGTAATAATGAGCATATGTTTTAAGGAAAACACATTTAAACCCTCATAAGCTATTTTAAAGCTGCACGGATGATAAACAAACAAAATTAATATTCTATTCGAACTGAAGATAAAACTAAACAAATATCAAGATATCTTTCAATCAATGACTTCGATAATACATTATAAATAGAAACATCAATTTCAAAGATTTCCAATTTTATGCCGAAATAAATTCAATTAAAAACCTAAACCATTCCATTTCTAAATTTAATACCAATTCAAATACTAATACCCAAGCATCTCAATGCGGCAATTTGTAATAAAGTTTCTCCATAAATGATCCATTTTGGCGATCAGAACTACTAATTCAAATGAGAACCGGCCAACGATTCCAAATGGACACGCAACATCAAACAAACCAAACAACACACATTACCCAACTCTGTCATTTCCCCCTTTTACCCCATTGATGCATTAAAATCAAACGATTTCTATCCCAACCCCTCCCCCGAACATTCGAAGGGGTGGAGTAAACAACATTCGAAAAGGGAGGACTGACGACCAATGGGGGATCGATACATTATCATATCATGTTCGAATCATTAGACTATCCGGCTAATTTGCATTTTAACGATGTTGAGGACAAATGGTTAATTTTTGGTTTGGACCAGATGACCCTCGTAACGTTAAGGTCAAGCTTGGAGAGAAGAGGTTTGTTGGGGAAAAGTAGCCAAATTTGTATCTTTTTGAGACAAATTTGAATTTAAAGGATTTAAATAAATGTCTTTCAGTATTATTATGATATTTCAAAAGATAAATTCTTTACTTAAAGTTGATATAAATATAAAGGAAATTAAGATTGCTTTCATTGGCTATATATGATTAGATAAATAAATTTTAAAGTAAAAAAAGACAGAAATAACAAAAAAAATCTTGTAATTTGCTTTAGCGTTATCATGTTTAATGATATCGCACAATTTGACAATGACGAAATCTTGAAATTTCATGTACAGTCTGAACTATATCGCTATAAGGGTTAAAAGAGAAATCTTTTCTATCATTGCCTACAATCACAGAATAAAACTGCAAAAAAAAAGTCTTAAATGGTCAATAAAATTAGAATATTTCAATTAACTTAGACTTTTAACTTACAAAAATATATTTTATACCTATATGAAATTTGATACAACAGTAAAAACAGAAAAAAAATGAAAACATTCAAATTTAGACATGCTCTTGTAATGAGGTACAGAACTATAGAACACAATTATTATTGTTATTATTTAATGAAAAAATCGCAACTCAAACATCAAAATTTTCAGTCGTTATCAAAACGTATGGCAAATGGCGATATATACCACAGCGGCTAGCAAGGTGTTTCTCAGGTAAAAGGGCCTCAACGACCATTCTAATCTCACTTTCTCTTTGAGATCTTCTGGAAAACAACCGGTTTCAACTGTATAAAGATAATGACACTCGGGAGACCACAAACAGTCACGCATTGCACAAAGGGGGAGCACAGGCGAAAGCGTGCCTCTTTAGGAGGGACACACGCACAAACTTGGATAAAGCGACCAAACAGCTGCGAGAAGGTTTAATTAATTTAGTAGAATTAGGGGAAGATGTCTTTGTAAGGGAAACTATATTCGTAAAACAATAAACGAAAAAAAAAGACGTTATCGTGAGAAGCTGAGGTGATGAAATATTAACTAATATAGACATCGAGAAGAATAATATGAAATTTTGCAAGGGATAATGATTCGTTATCTTTGTTAGTCAAATTTTTTTTCCTACAATTATATTATGAGATGATCTTTAACAAAGTTTCTTATTCATAAGTTTAAATAGAAAAAGTACTGAAACGCTCGTTTTTTTTTTTGGCTTTAAATTTGACCAAGTATAAGAAGAATATATATGTAGAGTTTTCTATACAATATATTTTAGAAAACACTTATTATCTCTCTGTTAAACTCTTCACTCCTTGGAAAACAACTTACGCATGTTTTTTTTTATGTAAACATATTGAAAAAACCTCAATGTTTTTATTTTAATTTTAATTATGTATCTAAAATTAAATGCAAATAACACATTAAAGTAAAACTATTATTTGTAAGGAATTAATGCAGCTACATTATAAGACAAGCATGAGTCAAACCTTAATATGGCTTTGTTTAACTGCTACATAAAATACACACTTGGTAGACTTCGCAGAAGACAAATGACAGTTATAATTACACTGGACGGAATGGAGAAGTTCCGGCTAGGGATTATTATTGGTCAATGGATAATTATCTAATTTATTATCATTCTACAATCTTAAAACAAAAGAGTGAAATCCACTCCAGTTGGAGAAGTGCATTTTCGACACCCTAAAGGCATGCATATTTTCTCAGACTGAGTTAAAATCACTCGTTTGGAGTGATCCTGTCGGAGGTTTAACACACAAAGGATCCACTCCAAAAGGAGAAGTGCGTTTTCCAGTCTGGAGGAGTGAAATCCACTCAGACTGAGTTTAATTAGGAGTGTTTGTTTTAAGAGTGTATACTTAAATGAATTATTATTTGCAACTGGCAAGTAAGTGAAAGACATTTAAAATTTATTTGAGTTATCTGAATTTCCAGAATTTTGAATTAAAATTTTAAGGTTTAATTATTTAAGAAAACAAATATTAATTATTTTACATATCGATTATTTTTATACAGTAGTTCAAAGAAACTTAATGAAATAAATTTAATTACCATTTATTTTTATTTGTAATAAAATTACAACAGTTTTTCAAAAGTTTACAAAATAAAAAGTTGGGCCAAAATCAGAATGTAGTCCAAAGTATGGTTTGACAATAGTTCTTTACCAGTGCAGTGAGGACGGCTTTTGTAGATTAGATTACCATCAGGAAAGAGTTTTAGTCTTTAGAAGTGTTGTCCTAATGTGTTACAAATTGCAATGTCGAAATTGTTATTTTGATAACGATTAAAACACTTTGGTCTAATATCTATTTTTTTTTGTTTTAGTATTACATCAGTTCAATTTCACTTTTTTTCAGTAAAATAATGTTTGTAAAATTTTAGTACTAACAGTATCAATGAAAATAGGCAGTGTTTGTGGCTTTTGGTGCGAACAATGGGACGGAAGTTTACTTCGATATGGAGTATGAATGGGAGTACGTAAAATTACTGGCCACTATGAAAGAGGGATTCAAGTGTCTTCAAATATAAATAATGATACGGTACGTTTTCATACCATTTTAAGTAAAGTTATATTCAAACTGTCAATAGACTACAACTACAGTACGGTTCCCTCACTGCATCCCAAAAGCCTATTGTGCTATCCTCAGCAAACGAAAATCCCTTTCAATAAGCAAGGCACTCATCTTTCCTGCAGTGGTGCTTCAATCCAGTTATCCCAGTGGACAAGAGAAACATGTTCCATCCTCTCTCTTACGCCATCGCCGGCGTAACTCAGTTGCGTTGGATCCCGTAACGAGCCACGCCTCTTGCTTGTAAGAGAAAAGGTCAGAGCCATTCAAAATTGTCCCGTCACGATTTTGCCGCCATACAAATTTCGAAGCCGCATCTTGTTGTCAAATGTGTTCAATATGAATAGGGTTATAATCAAAATGGAACTAAGCGACATTTTTGCCAAATTGCGTAATATGGAAATTTTACGAAGGTCACAAATTGGTTGATTAAAAAATCGGAATGGCCCGAGTTCATTTAACAATAGAAAACGTTAAGTTTCATCTGAGTTGCCCATTGGCATTGTATCCTAATGACTTTGACCATGCCACCCCAAGCACATGCAAAAGCACTTAGGAGTTCTAATCCAGACTTTTACCAAAACGCATATAAACATTGCAAGTCATAAAAAAAATTGCTACTAGTTTTCAGAAAAAAGTAAAGCGTGCCATCTTATGTTAAAAAATGCCATCTTATATTTTTTCAGCCATTTTATAGTTGCTTGCTTTGAAAAAAAACCCCTAAGACTTGATATTAAGCATCGTAGAAGAAAAACACCTTTAGTACAACCCCAGCAGCGGCCCTGACTTTGGCAAAAGAATTCTCGAAAAAAAAAAAAAAAAAATTGAAAAAATAAATCCTAGTAACACATGATATTATAAGATCGTTTCTCGATGTCGAAATTTCCAAAATATGAATTACGTAGGAAAGATATCGAATAAGATAAGATCGAGAGAGATATCGAAGGATATCATGCGATATTATGTGCTATACTAGAGAAGTTTTGGCCCTTAGTTCCTTTTAGATGAACACCATCCAATTGACCCTTCTCTATCCCTAGCCTCCCCCTTTGATGCGGAGCGGCGATCGATTTTTGTTTAAAGTCATTTACATCCTTGAGTTTTCGACCTCGCGACTGGAAATTTAATTTCCCTCTCCCAGATGCAGTGTTCGATATCCGAGCTCGTAGATAATGGTCCATGCGTCTCTAATTCGAGGTTCGGACTAGAATATTTCTTGTTTTAGCATATATATTAGGTAACTAATGAATTCAAATTAATGGCTGCTGCTGTCTAGTTAGGGTGTTCGTAACAAGTTTAATACTCGTGTTGTTTTAAAGAAACGTTCGGCACTAAACAAACATGAGTATAATGGACGTTCTAAAACATTACATCATTCATAAACAATGCTTTGATTTGAATAATGCAACTGTTAGTTTCGTTAATTACGGTTTGCCGTATTTTAATTAACTAAAATTTAACACAGTTCAAAAGCCATTCCTGATTTGATATACAGTCTTTCAAAACTAAGTTATGTATCGTCAAATGGATAACAATTCTAGATTTCATAAAGGTTTCTGTAAACAATATTGGGTTTTGACAAAGCTTTTAGGTATTTTGTGACACAATGGTTTTAATTGTTAGAATATTTGGTTCATTGCAAACAAAATAGAAAATAAAAAAAAAAGGAAAATTCAACTATTTTTCCAAAATAGGAAAAACAGTTGAAATTTAAAAAAAAAAAAAAGATTTGATACTAATCTCGGCTTTGAAATTTCCAAGAGCATTGGTCAGTAAAGAATTTTTTAAAGGCATATACAGGAGTGAGGCATAACCAGTTTCAACCTGATAGAATTTTAAATAAGTTTCAAACCCAATTCAATAAACTAAAAAAAAAAGAGAGAGGACTGGGACAGATGTAGAAGAGGATGGCTGTGTCCATTTCCATCCCCTGACAGCTGATTGAACGGGCGAGAATCATTCAATGATTTATTCATTTATAGGTTTCCCTAGAACAGTTGTACCACTCGCAGGGGACTTTCCCACGCAACTCGAATCCTTGCTTTTTCACGGGCACAGGAGAGGAAACGCCGCTTTCCTATGGCTTTTTCACACTCTCCCCCCATTTACCGTTAGGGAAAAAACCTCTAAGAACTCTCCAGAACAGGACCGGACAATTTTTTACCCCACAAGCACCTGTTGCCCGGATAATCCACCCCTCCTGGGAAGTCCCCGAATGGTTTTGCGTTCGAAAATGCCCTTTTTCTTACTATTTTCATTCCCCTCCAGAAGAAAACGGTGTCGGTGTGACGTAACAATGGCTGTTTCATGTGGTCTTCTCCGTTTCAGGTGGCCTTGCCATCTGCTTCCGGTCTTCCTTCCTCGAACCGGAAATTTGGCCAGCCGCCATTTTGTGTGGTGCTGGTGGAATCATTTTTTTTTGTGTAGAAGTTTTTTTTACTGGAATCGGGGTGAGAAGAATATTCTGAGGGTCCAGTGCAGTCCCACAGGGGTCAGTGTCCTCACTTGGGACCCTGAGGGAGGGGGGGGGGATATTTGTAAGGTGCCCAGAGTCGACCCCTCCTCTCTAAGTGGGTTGTTTACTTTGGAAGTTTGTACCGCTATCTTGGTAGGGGGAAGAACTGGTTGCTGGACTTCACTAAAGATCAATAGACTCGAAGATGGAGTTCCTCAACTGTAGATTCTTATCACGAAAATACATTACAAACATTTATATAAGTGAAATTTACAGCGAATGCAATGGAAGGTATAAGTAGGCTGGCATCTGTGAAAAAGGCAAGAAATGCTTCAACATATACAAGAGCTTGATATATCGCGTATACTGAATGCAACGTAACAGTTGCTTACAAGCAAATAGATAACAGATTACATCTATTCAACTTAGACAAAATTCATGGTTAGATGATCAATTATTACAAAAGTGTTAATTTAAAACATTAATGTTCCAAATCAATTTAATTGTGTAAATTTATAGTCATGTGTAATCTTAATAAGTACTTGTTTATTTAAAGCAACTTTGGTTCCAGGAATTAGAATAATACACTAATTACACTTCCAAAAGTCCACTGAAAATAACATCATTTACATTAAAAGTGTTTGACTACCTGCAAATGATAGTATAATTTCAATTCTAAACAACCTTTTCCATCAATGAGGTATCAGTTACGCCTACTCCAAAAGATCCCTTCGACAAAATTTCCATTGTACATCCTCTTAACTAATTCCCGAAGCATTCCTAATCAATTTCGAGCTTATTCCAATACGCCCAACTCCAGGACTAATTTACATTTGCAGGGTTAACTCTTCCAGTCCGAAATTTTGCATGCGAAATGAAGTCTGCTGTCCGCATCCATGCCCCTAAGGAAAAGTAGATTCGTATCTTCAGAGCAAAAGAGGCGTAAATTTTCAAAATATCAGGATGTTCAATTTCTGCTGTTTTGGTTTTTTTTTCATGCTGCTTTTTTTTCTAGAATGTTACCAAGTTTTTATTACCATACAACTCGTAGTTTTGAATCCTGTTGAATTCATGAGGTGTTAACCTGGAGCTGGCACCAATTGCGGTAAGATTTTGAAACAAGAGCATACATACAAAACGTTACTTGCAAGACAGCGATCAATTATGAATATGAAATTGAGTTCATTTACTAATCACAAATGAGTAAACTGAAGAGCTTAGTGACATTTTTAAACACCTTCATTTTTTTATAGATAAGAAGCTTCTTATTGATAAGACACCCTTAAGAAATATAAAATATGTATTCCCTCTTTCAGAAACATTAAGTAAAATATTTTTACCGTTTAATAACCGTTTTTAACATATTTAAGTGCCAACTAAACATTTTAAATCTTATTTTCACCATTGGTCACACAGCACGTTTTTTCACTTTCTTCAAGTAAGATACTCTAGAATCTACTTTAGAATGGATAAAATTTGAACAAATGGAGTTAGTTCTCTTTGCCTCTGGAGCAAAAAGTTGCAGCAAGCCTTCATTCTCAGTTAGCAGAAAATATCTGACAACACGGAGAAGATTAGACAGAGGACGGAGCCACCCACTATAGGAATGTTAAATATTTGGATAGCCCTCATCCTACCTGGGCGATGAAGGTCCTGCTTCAGGAACAAATATGTAAATGAACCCCTGAGCAAAGCGTTGGTGGTCGCAGTTGGTAACGGAAGGATGGAAGGCGGTTTGAATACATTAGTTTTATATCTTGCTCGTTTTTGAGGGGGACTTTGTAAAAGGAATTTCCGCAGCACAGAGGATGCTTTAATTTGGGTGGTGATTATCCGAAAAGCACTATGGGGGAAATGAGTTAGCAATATCATGACATTGTTTGTTGTAGAGATTTTATTATGTGATTACAAACAATATATAGCGTTCGATATAACCCTTTCAGAAGACGTTTTACTATTCAGGAATGTGCATGCTCTTGTGTCCTTATTTTCCTTAAATTTAACATTAGATCCATATCACTATTACTAATTTTAAGCCAATAAGTTTCCACTGTGCTTTCAATTGTTATTCGGCAACTGGATGAGTTCTTGAAAAAGCTACTTTCATAGCTGATATCGAAGCATAAGTTTCTCATCTCAGTACCAAATTTCACAAATGATTCCTCGAAATAGGCTATTGGCATTATCATAGTACTGCATTGTGCCGTAAAATGCACTTTGCAAAATAATCTTTAGGAGTGCCATTTATTGAAGGGAATAATAAATTAATGTTTTGTTTCCAAAGAGCTTTCCACTAATAGCCCAACTTTAACATTCGACAAATTTCAAGAAGTAAGGTTTTAAATCTTAGTACCATTCGGAAAACCAAATCCTCTCGCATGTGCTCGGACATGAATTAGCCTCATCAACGTGAGGATCGACTTTGTAATTAAGGCAGCCAAAGGAAATGAAGAGGTTTATGGAGTGGAGGTGTTTATTGTAAGTTTATTAATTTGAATTTATAAGTGTCGTATTGATGTCAAACCTTTTGGGACTATACAAGTGTACAATACTTGTGCCGCGGATAGATTAAATTCGTTTGGATTCATGTTTCAGGATCCGCTTTATTCAAATGGAAGTGAACCAAATCTTGAGATAGCTACCATGAAGCATTTTCAAAACACGAGGTAATATAGAACGATTTCTAATTTAAATGACGATGAAGTGCTTGAGAGTATTCTCAAGAAAATATTGGCTATTTCAACCGTGATTTTTAAACGGATATAGTTTAAGTGTCGTTCATGTCAATGTAAATGCAAAGTGGGATACAATAACTACAACATCCATAAATACTAAAGTAGAATTATTTAATTATTTTGCAATAAGCATGGGAAATTTATAATTAATATTTTTAAAAGACTTCTTCAAGAAGAATAAAATATAAACTTTCGAAAGGACAAGTTTAAATTTTTCTAAAAACTCACTACTTTCTAAATTATATGAAATTTAACTATACAACAACATTTGTAGGTTCAAACTAATTAAGGGTTTTAACCATTCATGAGCAATAAGACAATACATTAGACGGAGCTGCTATTTTTAGATCAAAATTGAATGTAGTTTAAACTTAATGCAAAAAATAAACAAACATCTACTTTAAACATTAGCAATAGTTGAATAAAAAATAGTCAGATTTAAAATATTAAAAATTGTATTTTCATTAGTAATTAATAACGATGGCAAATTTTAGCTTGCAGCTCACAACGTAATACATAATCCCATTTGGTATAAAATCCAAGTGATGTCAAAAAATATATATTACAGTAAGTGCATAAAACAAACTTCGGATACTAGTTCTAAACAAACCCAAAATACCTAATTCCAAATGTTCTAATTGAACCCTATCCTACAGCCCCAATGTCAGATATTTTAATCTTAATAAGCTACTCTCATAAATTTCCCTGGTACATAGAGCCTCGTACCAACAAACCGAGCTAGTCTAAAGTCCTACTAAATTTTCTCCTCGCAACTAACTCTTTCTGCAAAAGCCCGCCATTTAAATAACCCGTATTCAGTGAAGAGGAAGATGAAAGAGGGAGGATGGAGAGCAGGGAGATTATTAGAAGCAGGAAAACTGGAATAAAATTCAGATTTTTAGAAAAATTGCATGTAGAAGTTACATATAAAAGCATTTTATACTCAATTTTAACTTTGTATTTAACCTAGATTCTGAATTTTAGAACTAGACATGTAATGTTTTTTCGAATAAAATTGCAAAATAGGTTACGAAATATACAGTGTTTTTGCCAGTTGTAAAGTAAACTAGGAGTAAATTTTTAGCGAGATGCAAAATGTCAATTAGTTTATGCATCTAGGGCTTGATATCATATCAAAAGCCTTTAATTTTTAATATTTTAACCGTAATAAGTTCATAACTTGTCCTACTTAATACTTACTAAGTAGTATCAAGACTCGCATTGTAAACAAAACCGAAGCGATACAAAAAAAATGCTACTAAATTTTTTCTTTGCAAATCTCCATCTACCGAAATCCCAAATCTGCCAATTAAATCACTCTACAGTCAAAATATCTTATTCATATGTTACTTAACTATATAAAGGAGGAATTATAAATGGAGCAAAATACACCACTGGAAAAAATACTTGTCTTTATGAAAACCAAAAGAGTCTACACTGTTAAAAATTTTGTGCTTGCTTTCACCATAATAATGGTTCCTAGCAGTGTGGTGAAATGTTTCTCCATAATTCTGGTATTCAGTCGAACCATTTTTCAACTTTTGGCAGCAAAAACCTGAGAAATGGTCCCACCCAGTATACCGAAAATATGGAGAAATACTTCACCACACAGCCGTTGCAGCTACTAGCAACCTTTATTATGGTGAAAGCAAGCACACATTTTGTAACAGTGCATACATGCACCAAATTCCTTACGTTAGACTCATTGCCTATGCACATCACCCAAATTCAAAACTCTCCAATCTTAATAAGCCACTCTCATAATTTTCTCAGGTACCTCGAACCCCACCACCACCAAATCGAGTCTACATTCCCACCGCATTTCCTCCTCTGCGACATCCCCATCCCTTGCAGTCCGCCATTTAAATCACCCACCAGTCCGTAGATCTGTTATTCAGAGAGAGAGAGAGATGCAGATGAGAAGGAGGATGGAGAGCAGCGGGATCATTAGAGGCAAGGGAGGAAAGAGGTAAGGGATCGATAAGGGGCAAGGGGAGAGATGGTCGATACAGCGTCCGGCGACTGGCTATTAAAAATGGATGTGTGTGCGTTGTGTGGGCGAGGCACATTTGCATGGGGATGAAAGGGGGGAAGGATGTGTCATGGGGAATGGTGTGGAGGATTTTTGGGAATGTAAACCTCTCTTGACAACAATTTTGTAAACGTAATGTTAAGTAGCTGTGGTCGAAGCTTTGTTGGGTAAGAACTCTCAAATCCCGAATCGAAATTTGACATTACTAATTACGTATTTCAAAGAATAAATCTTTTTTGCGACTATGTCACCCAGTAACAATTTTGTTAACGAAAACTAGGTTAAATTTGTCCACAGGTTTGTTTCTAAAGGACTCTTCGTGTAATGGAATATAATAATTTTTCAAAAGCATCAAGGTGACGAGAGATGCAGCAGTTTAAAAAAAAAAAAAGGTTGTGGCAGTTTTTCCTGCAAAACTCACAATTTCCAAAGTATAACTAAAATATAGGTTCCGACCCCTTCATTGATGATTTCGTCCAATAGAATTTATCCTTATCAAAAGTTAATAATCTATATTTAACACTGTAGAGTCCTATGTCTTAATAATACTTTGGAGAATGCGAGTTTTGAAGCTAGACTCAAGACCCCTTACTATAACTAACAGGTAGCTTCCAGCGGTAAAAACAAACAACTTTTAATTAGAACCATACAATCATTTCTGAAAGTTTAAAAATTAAAAAAAAAATGGAAGTTTGAACTATGATTGATTAATATTTGAATATTATTGTTTCATTGAGATAACCTTTTAAAACAAGTGATTTATTAATTTTATGAACACATTAATTTAACATTTATGAGACACTAAAAATTAAAAAATATTCAAGTAGTAGCAGAACACTTTTACTGTTCCGTCCAATAGCGATAATTAATATCGGAATTCTTAAGCCATAAATTTTCTTCTTCAAACACGTGTTTAAATTTGAGTATTTGAATTATAAAATATTACACCAAAAATAAAAATAATAAATATTGGACATAAAAAATTATATATTTTTCACTGTAGTACTCTATCTATATTTCCCATCACACAGAAAATTTAATAACTGATAACCCAAAACTTTTAAAACAAGTCGATTGGTTTTAAGGAAAAAAATTATCTTTATTTACGAACATATTTCCATACAATTTTCGGCTCACACGGACTATCAACTATCCAGTATGTTTTTGAACCGGAATGTTTCCGAGGGGCGAAGAAGAAGAAGAAAATAGGGCAATTTCAGTCCTCCGGGCAGACCAAAAGGAAAAAAAAACACTGTTATTTGTGGGTCCTGTCCGTCCGAGAAAAACGGTAAACAAACATGCGACCCGTCTAGCGCCGTCCCCCGGGGTCATTGGGGGGGTAGTGGGGTCAAGCCCCCCTCCGAACAATATCACGTGACTCAGTTAGCCCGGGGTCTATCGGTATGCAGCAAGTGCCTCGACCTGTGAGGAATGACCACTAGGGGGGTCAATGGACTAGAGGGGTTTTCCTAGAGACGAGGGGGGAGACTGACGGGGTCAAGGAAGGTTGATGACCCTTGGGTTCGGGCTCCCCCTTTTTTTTCCACATCTGGTGGACACTTGTCGTCTTCTGGGATGTTTTTTTCGTCTTCTTTGGACTTGTCTTGCCGAGGTGTAACGTGAGCCCTCTGGGATTGTTGACACTGCTTCGGCGGGTTTTTATAAGGCTGAGCGAATGAGCAGGTCCATCAGTGAGTGTGGTTGTGTATTTTAAATCTAAATGCGTATTTTTTGTTGTTGGTGCGTTTCATGAAGGGTTAGTTTATGTTTAGGAATGGTCGTTTCCGGTATAAATTTTAAAGCCCGGTTAACAAGATAAGTCACGCTTAATTAATTACTAAAACATCTTTTGTTTAAATATACAACAGTGGATATTTATCAACAACAAGGTCTCCCAAAACAAATGTTTTGGGCTACGATTAGTTCTTTTGAAAAAAAAAGTTCTTAACAAGATGCTTGGATTACAGTTTTTAGAATAAAAATATGCTTAATTCATTTATATCGAGGAAAATAAAAGTTGTAAGAAATTACTACAATTGTAGATAAAAAATTTCATAACACTTTAAAACTATGCTGTTATCAAATGAAAAAGATAGAAAACCATCATAATAAATAAGTTAAAAATTCGTTAACTTGTTGCAAAGAAGAAATCAAATGGTGACCCATTATGTACGAGCAAGGTATTTGAATCCGTGTCATATAGTTTAAATTTTTTGGATACATAACCTAAAAACAAACAATTTGTTTCGCAAATTAATCAGCAGGTACCAGTAACCTGTCTTATTTTGTACATGGTACATGTATGTATTTCTCCTCTATTATTACAAAATAATGGGTAAGGAAACTGGTACGAACACCCGGCCACTCACTTTTGTCGATGCAACAGAGACTTACTTGGTGGTAAACAACCCACAAACCCTCACATAAAACTATACGAAAAAAAAAGGCTAATTAAGAACAGAAACGAGCGTCCGAGATCTCTAACGACATCCGCTTTTCCCCCAGCCCCCTCTTTATCTCCCCAAGACATCCTAAGGTCACCCGACACCGCGTCTTCTCTTGGTCAAACCAGAGTACGGGAGGCAGTTTTTGATGACCGCCGAGGTCACCACTTGTCAGCTAAAAGAAAAGTAATTTGGCTCAGAACAAAACTGTCCCAAGTCAAAGAGTCCATTTTTTTAGAAAACATTTTCTTAGAGTAATGTACTTTGACGTAATGTGTCCCATTCATCTATTATGCACCAATAAAAAAATTTACAATGGCTTAACTCTGAGGTATACAGATTTGCAGATAGTTGGCAATTTTCTCATTGAGATGCCAAAATCCCGATAAAAATGATGTCTTGAAAATTTGTTTTGGGACGTTTAAAAAGACGACAATAAGTGCTGCTGAAAACACACTTAGGGGCTCAAGAAACACGTCTAAATAACGTGAATTTTAAGCTACGTATCAACTAAAAATTTCTTCCAAGAGGTCAATTTATGTCCTTTTATTTCTTCTAAAACACACCATATTTATTTTGTAGTTCAATAAAAACGCTCTTTAGAGTAATAAGACTTATTTTTTATGTTTATGTCTCTATTTCGTAGCTATTGAAAAACACCTCTTGCCATCAGTGTTCATATCCTTTATAATAGCTCTGAAATATGGAGATGAAAGAAGATATCAATTTACCAATGTTTAAATTTAAACTGTACTGTACATGGACAATTTTCTCAAAATATGGACTTAGTACAGTTTACTTCTGAGAAAGAAGAATTTTTTCTATGGCCAGATAACAATTCCTCGTAAATAAGGGGGAGCGAGCAGTTGATGTAACAAAGGAAGAAGTCGGTATGTTTCGAAAGAGGTCACATCGCCGGTTGCTTCAGATTTGGATGGTCTGAAGCAAATCACTGAATTAGTCGTCCATTGTTCAACGCCTAGATTGACGGTGTGTGATGTGGAATTCTCATCGGGTTTGAAGTTTCTAAACTGAGTGCTTTGTAAAGTAAACGAAGGATACAGGAGGGTAAAAAAAATTACGAAATAAAATTAGAGCAACTGATTAAGATATGGGAATGTATGGATATATTGCAGGAATGTATCGGCAATACGGTGTGATAATATTGATGAAAAACAACTTCTACCTGCCAACTTACGATTTTTTAAACTTTAATCAAGTCCGTTTTGCAGAAGTTGATAAAAATTTCCAATAGATGGACCGATGGGTCAGAAATAGAACAAAAGCAATTTCATTTTCGAATTTAAGTGACGACTTAACTTATTCGATACCCAGTATGAACAATTTATTACTTGACTTTCCAGATGGTTGTTAAAAACTACACCCAGAAATGAGCATCACAATCACACTCGCCCGTCCGCCATGACGTAACACGAACAAACAGTGCATCCAGTCATTCTAAAAAAAAATTAAAAAAAGAAAGAAGAAGCCCTTTCTCTTCCCAGAACCTAAAACCACTAACGGACAAGCCGAACGTGCCGTCATAAAAAAGTGCCCACGCCACTGGTCAAAGGAGCAAGGTGGGCCGGTTAGCCCGCCACCATGTAAAACCACATCATGTAGAAGATCTCCAGGAATGGAACGAAATGACCTTCGTGGAATGGCGAAGGGTCATCTCGACCTTCGCACATCTCACGACAACTAGCCACTGGGAAAGACCACGTGGTCGACGAGAGGCGTGGGACCGTTCTTTTTTTTTATATTTCGTTCCTGTCTCGACTGTACCTCTACACTGGGGCTCGTAGCCACGCGACGATTGGCTTCAATGGAGGTTTAATGAGGAGTTTTTATTTATTATTTTATTATGTAATGGTTGTTGACAAAGGGTTTAACTAGATGTGGTCGTTAATTGTGATATGGGAAATGATGTTGTTTGGGTTGGTTGTTGGAGAAATACCATTAGACATTGATAAAAAATATCAGAGACAACTTAATCGTATTTCGTTGCAAGACTATTCAAGAAAGGGTTATTTTTATCAATCAATTTCAACTTCGCCAAGGCTAATTTACCTTAAAAATAATGATCTTTAACCAAATGTAAGCACTATGCAATGTAATTATACTAGAAAGAATTATTTACTACAAGATAAAATTTTGAAATAAACTGAGGTACATGCAATTTTCATGTCCATTCTATTTTTATAATATAAAATTGTATTCAACCGAACTTAATATGAAAAATAAAAGTTATAATGTATTAATAAGTATCATCCTTTTAATGCAAAAACTTACTTTTATCGTTTAAAATCATTTGAATGAACTATAAATAATTCCAACCAATTTAAGTATAGTTATTTACTTTAAATAATATTTAACCCTTTCAGTCCCAGTGATGCCATTTGGCATCATCACTTTCAATATTTTTTTCAAAATGTTTATGTCCCGCTATGACATCCCAACACACATCATTCGTTTCTTCACACTTTGTTCTATCAGACAAAATTTTACTTTTATCTCAATAGAAGTCAGAACTATTATTTTTTTTATTTAGAAAATAGTCAACAAGCGTTTCTCCTGATTTTTGATAAGTTCACTTCAGTTCCACATATTTAAAACACAATTTAAACTATTTCGGTTAAAATAATAACTAATTTTTTTTTAATAATTTGGTCAGATACCTTAAAATATATAACTCGAAGTGTTTTTAGGTAATATATATATTTTTTATTTTGTTGTTTTCCATAGTTAAAGAATTTTGGCATTGTTTCAAAAACCATATAAAAAATTTTAATGGATTTTTTTTTCTTATAGAATTCGTATATTTGACCTAAAATAAGCTTATTTTGTGAATATCAGATGTTTCTGTAGTGTAGTAAATTTTTGGGACTGAAAGGGTTAAGAGCAACTTGAAACAATCAAAGATCAAATCCTACGTACATCTAATTTTTTTTTACAAACGGCTGTAAGCTAATATGCTAATTAATGATACATTAATACTTAAAAAACTATCAAACAATAATAACAAATAGTTTTCCTAACTAATCCAACAGTTCCTATAACGCCGCTTTTCTGCATCACTATAATCTCAAAGGAGAAACTAGTTCTACAGATATCATTTTCGTTAGTTACCCTGACCGCGTTTCAGCACGTTGTTTTTGAAATAAGCGAAATAAACATCAATTCATTTTTTCTTTTAATTTTTGCATGATCAGAATGTCAAAGTTAGAGTTTAGAGGTTAGCAATTTTTTATTATTACTATTTTCTAAAGATGATGTTAGGATTTAATGAGCAGACAAATGATTAGGAGTTCCTGTTCTCTTTTGTAAATGGTAATTATATATAATTATTAAAATGTCTAGATAAAATTTATAATTGTAATTTTTAACAACGTGGTCTTAAGAATAACAATAATATTCAATCCAGAATTGACTATTACCCCTAGCCAACATAGCAATTTTCAAATCTTCCTCAGAAACCAAAAATCCCAAAACACATATTCAACGAACTAACTAGTGAAAAACAATCTTGCTGCTATCAGCTAGCATACGACCCCTTTCCCAGAACTTCTCTCCCCCCCCCCCCTTGCGTTTTTTATATCCAAGAGATCAGGTGTCATGTGGGGGGATGCAGAAACCGGTATACTGGGCGTCTGCGTTATGTCTGTCCGTCCGGTCGAGATGAGGGACAGTGGGGGCATGCGAATGCCGCAGTACTGACCGATAACCACCTAACCCATAAAGCTCACCCACTGAAACGGAACTTTCTTTTAATGGTGCACGCAATGGTATTCATAGGAAATTATCGTCGGAGAAAGTGGATTTAATATTTATTTATTCGGTGATTTTTAAGATGTCTTTTGTCTGGTAGTAATATTGAAACACTTTTTTTGAAAGAGTAGCTTAGAGGAAAAGTGGGAGTTTAGGATATTATTTATTGCAATTATTTGTTGTGCGTCAGATATTTCGAATAAAAAATTACTAAACAATTAAAGTCTAGCAAATTATTAAAAGTTATCTTTTTTGGGGATCTTCAAATTAAAAATCTCTACTATACTTCTTCTGAACTAAAATAATCGTTTTTCATTTTTGCAATTTTCTAAAATCTGCATAGTTTGCAACACCATAGAGTTGTGGAATTTTAAATAAAAAAAACCCTGAAAATAATGTTGTTTTATACGCATCAATAAGGGAAAAAAATATCCATATCACCGTCAGTTTTATTCAATATTAACATTTATAACTCTCTACATGGCATTCTCTTTGTTCCATCTAAACTTTATAATGTGCAATACAGGGACATTACAAGTCGAACCCCATTTGACGTCCAAGAGTCATCAACATCGACCATTAAAAGACCTACCTAATAAAGAGGGCTTTATTCCCTGTCTTGTATGAGGTAGCTAATATTTCTGTTTTTAAAAATAAACAAACCCCCAAGATGTATATCTTCTAAAAGGATTAGGGATGTTGAACATATATTACCTTGTTATTCTTTTCACCCGTTACTTTTAGAGAACCAGTGTGGTTGAGTTTTTCGAAATCCTGTTTGCGAAAAATTCACAGCTGCTTAGGTTTAGTACAAAATTTAATTTAAAGTATCAGCATTAAATATGCTTTTGTTGGGATATACACTAGCTATGTATGTACATTGAATTCCTATGAGTTTATTCATTAAAAAATATTACATAAAATAATTTTGGTAATAGTTAAATTGTGTTGTGGGATCGAGATCGTTTGCTCTCAATTTACAAACAAGCCACGAAAGTAGTTCCATACAGAAAAAAAGTATAAGGAATTTTTTCTTTAGTCCTTTAGTACTCTAAGTAGCCTTTTGCCAACAAGGTACAGATTTGATTTTTGAAATAATATATAAATAGCTATTAAAACTGCAAAAATTTCTGTCTGTCAGTGGTCTATAGGTCGTTGAATTATTTATCTTTCGAGGTAGCAAAACTCAAAAGATGATTGAATTGAAATTCGGAAAAATGACAAGAAGTTCAAACTGCAGATTCGTGCATTGTTTGCATTTGCCCATCATGAAATATTCAAACTTAAAACATAGTACATTTAACAGTGGTCTTAAAATACCACGCAAAATCGTAACCTCAGAAAGGACTGTTATATTGCGAGGCAGGTGAAAACTCAGGAGATTTTTGGAGAGTTGCCATGCTCTTCCAGAGGAGGATGTCACAGGGGGGGGGGGGTACTTCCGGGGAAGTAGGGGGGGGGGGGATGTCACACCACGACGGTTTAGCAAGCTTGCCTAGCCACTGCGTCGTTTGCAAACCGACGACAGTTATGCAACCTACGCATGGAGAAAGTTATGGAGAAAATGGGATGAGCCTGCTCGCACGAGAAGCTTACATTACAGGTAGAATGGGGTATTGCATTGATGTATGGTGGGATTATAGAAAGGGGGAATTAGGAGGGTCTGCGATACCATCGGCAGTTTGTTACCTTGATGGCGTGCTTCGTCACGAAGGTTTTAAGTTTCATTAAGGTGTTACTTTTTTTTAAAGGCCCTATAACAAGTTTTGAGAAGCTTGTGTCGTGTTATTAGAATAACAAGAGTTAATTGAATCATAACATTTAAATTGGTAATTTTTAAGGCAGAATGTAAGAAATAATGTAAAATAGGAGTGTGCATACTGCTGTTTGTTAAATAAACTGATTGAATGAGAAAGAAAAGTAAATATGTCTGGTGGTGGTGGAATACCATGGGCTTATTAGCATCTTATTTGCAAAGAATCATTGTAATTTTTCTCATTCTACACAATTTATAATAAAACTTGGCAATTAATATGTAGTTATAGTTAAACATTAAAAAATTATGTAAGAGAACAGCAATTAATAAATATTTATTTTTTTATAATTCGAAATTAAATATTATAGCCTAAATAGTCGATATTTTTTTTAATTCAAAAATATATTTTAAATATTTTTAATTTTTACATCATTATTTTGTTAGCATTTAAAGACCCTGTTATAACGAACAGTATTTTGTTGTTTGAAGAGTTGTAGCCAAAAGTATTGAAATATGCCCAAAGCGTCTGTAATTTCTCTCAAAGCTCAAAAATAGCCCCGTTTCGAAAGAAAAGCTCGACAAATCCGCTACACTCAATCCTCGTTCTATTTGGTCATCTTGCACACGGTATGTGTAGAGCAGAACGAAATCCGTGTCCTGTTGACTTAGCGACCGCTGTAGCAGCAAACACAAAATGGACGTGGAGCAGCTGAATCTCAACTTCGGCCATGGCTCTTGCAATATCATGGACCCCGTAGGTCATTACAGACTTCTTTTGTGAGGCAGATACCTATCACTTGATGGGGGGAATGCGTGTAATTATGTACTACCACCTGTTCGAATGGGAGTGGTTTAGTCGGACTACTCGGACATTTCTGATTTAATGTGGAAATTGCGGTGGGCGCCTGTGCAAAGACGATAAAGTCTGGCGAAAAACAATTTTTGATCATCAGTTTATATATATAAAGAATTTGATGACTTTAAGGGATACGTGGACAAAATAATAGTCCAGTCTGAAGGAGCGAGCTAGAATATTTCAAAAAGCGTTTCGATAAAGCTTTTATAACAAAAAACAATTTAGCTTTAGTTTTGACTGATTCAAATGAAAGCTAAATAAGTAAAAAATAAGTTTCTTTTAAGAAAAAATGTGAATACGTCTTTTCTTCTTCAAATGAACATATGTATATAATAAATACTCTATTGCTGTAGAACACAAAACAATACGATAGTTTTCTGACACCTATTTGATATCGCAATATCAAGATTGTGTGATATCGTATCTACCAAAAAAGATGACTACATGACAAGGTGAATTGTGGTACACAATTTTATCAAAACACACCCCAACAACTAAGCAATCAATACTAGCTGAAAAATAATAAATGTTTCTATTAACCCATTAACGACGAATGGCAAGAAATTTGCCATGCAAAAACGATTTTTCTGCTTAACTTTATCTAAACAAACAAAATCTAAGACAAATGACAAGCATAGTTTCGAACAATTTATATAATATAGGAAAAAATAAGCTACCCAAAAAATGAATTTAAAATACTTTTTATTTCGGAAATGAAGATGTTTAATAATATTCACAGAGCCGTTAATATGGATTAAGACCAAACTCTGTCTAATGTCGTAATAAATACTGTTTGTTTCCGAAATTAGTAAATGCCATCAAATTGATGAGGTGAGGGTGTTTTGTAGCCTAAATACGTCAAAGTAAGTCAAGGTCTTTCCATGCATTTTAGACGTGACCTTAAATTGGACGCATCACTGCATCGCACGCTGTGACGAGCATTAGTTAGTTCACTGGGTATAGATAAAGTGAAAGCTCTTTTGTTTTGGCGACTGATTTACAAAGGTGTGACGTTGTTTAATTATGGTATATTATCAGGCAATTATTATTGAAGCAGTCTTTTTAGTTTGTATCGTTCAACGCAGGTGGTATTGAAAAAGAGTTAGGGACTTATAACGGTAGAAAATGTCTAAAAAAGAATAATGAACGAGAAATATCCAGAGGTAGGAAAAGTGATATGGTTTTAGTACCTGATAAGTCAGCTAGAACATATGTTTATAAAAAGAGCTTCAATTTGCATACATTTTAAAAGTCCCTTTGTTTTTTTTAAATCGTGTCTTACGTTGTATCACTTAATATAAATTTATTTCAAAAGGTAATAAGAATAGAAATAACTAAATTAAACACATATCTCGAATAATATTTATTAAAACAAATGGACTTACACAAGTTTTATTGCGTTTCTAAACTTATATTCTATTTATCTGTCACGTAGACTTGCATAACATATTCCGGCAAGAACCAAGATTTACATGAGGACATTGAATTTGAAATCACGAACTCACGCCGACTACAGGGGGCTGTTGTCCTGGTGTGCAGCATCACGAGCTGTTTTCTAGTTTCCAAACAGCATTATCTACGGGTCCTTTTCTTTCCAACAACCAATATCGCGTTGTTGGTGTGACAAAAATGCTACTTACATTTTAATATGTTAGATTTTTTTTTGTTGTTGAGGACAATTATGATGGTCTTTTAACCACAAAAATTAGGGGAGAGATAATATAAGAGTTGCATTTTCAAGTTCAGTAAAGTGTCACTGTAACTGTTATTACCCAAATCCCTGAGAATCATGTCTAGTTGTTGAAAAACGTTGGTACAATAATAAAAAAAATTCTGAATATTGAGATATTTTGTTAAATTATTATAACACAGCAAAATCGCCAATGTCTGTGTCCCGACTTGATTCAATTGTGTGATTTTCAATGGGATCGATTTCAAAGCGACATGCGTCCAGCCTAATTATACATGGTGTTTTAATACCGTATTATTCAAAATAAGTCAACAGTCAGTTAGACTCTTGTCAAATCAAACCCAACTGCGGTATCTGTCTATCCGACCCCACTTACGTCACACAGATGCTTGCTTCACACACAAAATAAAATACCACAATAAAATAAAAAAAAATTCGGCGACAAAGAAGTCCAGAACACACAGCCAGACCTTTTTATTATTTTCGTTTTTTATCAATTCCCACTATCAGAGCCCATTGTGAGGAAGATGGTCAGAGTCCATCCATGTGTCGCTCTTTTACTGAAGTGGGGGAGGGATGGTAAAAAAAATAAAGAAGACTCATAGACGCCCCCCTGTTACCGGATGGGGCCGGTGCCCCTAAAGTTGGGCCCCTTTTTTTGCGGGGCATAGGGGAACGGTTTGACCTCGGGATGATCTTTCGAGATGCGAAGAGGAATTCTGCGGCTCCTCGAATGCTCCAAATGATGAGGGAATTTTCGGGGGCGGTTTCCTGGAATATCCTCCCACGACGCGTCTGGGAAAGGATTGAAGACGAGGCTTAGGTCTGGAGTTTGGGAATTATTTTAACACTTTCCAAAATATAGTAATATCCGTTCATTGTCCGTTTTGAATTATTGTTTAAAGATAAGACGATAATGTAAAATCATACCTTTATCTATGTTGTTTACCATTGAAATCCACATAGAATATCTTTATATCAAATGGATATTTTACGTGACGTCTTCCCAACGTTACAGGAGAAACAACCTAATTTTAGAGACATGTACCCTTCTGTAACTGAGGGTCAAATTGATTAATATGTAGTATTATTTTAAAACAAGGATGAACGTTTACAGCATATGATTTTTAAACCTTTAAAAAACATATTGTGAAAACAAAAGAGGGAGTATATTAAATAATAATAAACGCCATAACAATCAATAATTTTTATGCATCCATCCCATAAAATTGGTAATCGGATATTTTGTCATTTACATAATTTACCCCCCCCCCCCCCAAGGTTTCGTAACTTAAAAGGGTAGTTAGAGTTTAAGACATAGGGTAAGATACGATTCTTGAAAATATTTGAACAGAAATGAATATCGTAACACGTCTATAAACCACGAAACAACGCCAAAGCCAGCGCTAAAAAGCCAAACCGCGGTCATCCCAGATGGTTCCTATTAATAACAATCCGTCCGGCATCTGATGTCGCCACTGGACCAATCCTCCGGTTCAAGGCTACTCAACGAAGGGCCTCTCGGGTTCGAGGTTAATATCATAATGGCAGTTATGACGAGGGGACGTGGAATAAGAATTAACAGGCAGTGTGACGTCACTGTGGTTTCAAAGAAGTCGCCTCCAGGCCGTTTGCAAGGAGGGGTCCTGCCTGAATGTGGAGCTTTTTTTTCTATCCCCTAGTACTATTATTATTATTCTCGGCCTTTACAAAAGAATAAAAGGGGACCGTGCTTTGATATATAAAAAAAACTCGCATAGGAGTGACCTAAAGTGTTTGAATAAAGCTTTAGAATTTTATTGATGAATTCAAGGATAATGTGTTCGGTCGGAAGGAAGGCGTGGGATTGGTGGTCGTTGGGGGGACACGTGAAATGTCCGTCGGTTCGTAACGGTCTTTTTTATGTAAGTGGGGCATGACCTTGGAGGGAGGGAATTTCTCCGCATTAAAAAAAAAACAGAATTTAAGATTCATTTTGGCCAAGTAGCACTAACCAGATAAAATGACGTCACCAATAGCGATTATTGGAATCTTAAAAATTTCATTTGGACAACCAAATAAAGACTGCAAACTGATTTTGTCCAAACAATATTCTGTGCAAATTTCTGTGTGACTGTATTACAACAACTTTATCTTCCATTTACAACATCTTATGGTATTCGAGTTAACTCATAGCGATCAAAAAAAAAAAAAAAAAAGAATAAGCTTAGTTATTCTTTTTTTGTTAAAACATAAGGTAAACAGTAGGTAAAGTTTCATTAAGATTAGTCTAATTTACAATAAGGTTACGGTCATGTTAAAAAGTTTATTGTCAGAAATAAGTATAGAGATTTTATATTGTATTTTTTTAAAATCGCGATTTAACAATAGTTCATTCGATTAAAGTTTTACAAGCTTCGAAAGTTTATTCTCCTGGAACACAATTTTCGATCTATAGCCCTTTACTCGATTGTTACACCTACGAAGCAAGACTCCATTCATTATACCTAGACCATCATAGCCCAAGATAGTTCAACCTCTGTCATTTTTAATTCGCCATAACGTGGTCTCATTGTCTTGTCCTGCGTTTCTCCAAATAGACCAGTGGATGAGGGAAGGCATTGGGCAACACCAAACAGCCTCTGCGCCGGGCAACTGGCCAACATTTTGCAAGAGGCAACTCTGACTCAACCATTCCGCTATTCTTAGGCACACAACTTTTTGAGGCCAAAATGTCCGAGGGTAGAGGAGATCGCCCGACTCGGCTCGGGTTCTGTTTTTCGCAGAAGGAGGCCTTGTTTAGAGATGCGCAGTTGCCGTGTGTTCATTCTCCGATGTAGGATTGACCTGCTCGAGAATTCTTCGAAATCGAGAGTGAAAAAGTAAGGCAAGAGAGGAGGGAAATGTTACATGGTTATTGTGAAAAGTGCTGTAAATAGTTGCTTTTGGTTCTCTCATTCAGAGCAATATTTGGTTTCGAAAGCATTGGAATTGTTTGTTTTAGACGTTGGTGATGTCACCAAATACTGCTTGCAGATGAACAAATAAACGAATTTATAAGAGTGTGAAACACTTCTGCCTCAATTTAAATATAAATGGGTGACTTTAATTAGCTTAGAAGTATACTAAGTTTAAATCTTCTTTACTACACGTTATTTATTATTTTTTCCTTTCGAGAAAGTATTATATGATAAAAGCAAGATAATTTGAAAGTAGGAAATAATACTCTAAAATTGTTTCAAAAATTTACAATCACCAACGGTTAACTTGCAATTATATAGCCATGTTAGTTCTACAGGCAATGAGACGACTTTGGCCTCCCCAAAAACACCATCCCATTTAACTCTCAAGAAAGAAGACCGTCACATGATATCACCCCAAGCCCCTTCAAAACAACACAACAAAAAAAGTCCAAAGTGAAAGATCTCCCCGCATCCAGAGGAAACTGGAACCTGGCTGTAATGTCAATGTCTCGCTGGTTCCGTCCGCGTTTCTCCCATGACCTTAGAGGCATCCCCTTATAACTTATGCTGGGGGGACGCCACTACACAAGGCGTTTTTTTCCACGTAATCCATTGCGTTCCCCCCTTGTTGGATGTTTTTTTGAGCTGGCCATCTGGTTGTGGGCCCGTTTCAGGGGATGGCCGGACGCAGCAGGGTTGCCTTCCCAGGGAGGTCTTCTCTGATGCTCTGGAGGATGCCCTTCGCATGGAATGGGAGAGCTTTAGGGTACTGGTGCACTTGTTTTTAATTTTAAAAGCATTGAAATTGTTATGTGTACCATGTGTGCCTCAAGTGTAATATACCCATAATCGTAACTTTCTTCTTTACTATGTATTTTTTACCATATAATCCATTAATTAAGATCCTTCTAATCAAAAATAGCCATTTTCCCCCCTCCAATTCTCTACATGCATTCAGTAATTAATCAAAATACACCCATCTTCTTCTTTAACAGAAAACGACTATCCGAAATTGTAATGTTCCAAATGGGACCTGGACCAATCGATTCAGAAAATAGTTTGAATTTATGCACATTTTGGCTTTTATATTACTGCGATTTAATTTTTTGTAGACTTTTTAAAAACCCTTAGAAGAAGTTGCCTTTGCAATCTATAAAATCAAAGGTTCTTCAAACAAATGTACACGGATGAAAGACTACTGTGCTTGTATACCATTTGTAAAAGGAGGTGGCATGTTAATGTATAGTATAATTTCAAATAAGAAGCACCTTCATATTAAGAAAAATTTAAAATTTTGTGATGTATAAAACAAAACAAGAAATATCTATTTGGGCATTCAAATATCTGTTGGAATGTGGAAATTTCTAAAATATACCATTTCTTTGTAATTGTCAATAATAATCTGCGAAAATTAACTTTTTAAAAGGAAATTTCATAGTCGCTTTAAAATTTTCTGATATACAATTTTCTCTCTTTCCTGATGTACCCCTTTCAGGATGATATCGGGAGTGGAAGTTCAAGAACAACTGCTCTTTAAAAATAACTTAATTTGTGTTGGACTTCCACAGAATCTACGTAGTAAACTTAGTAGAGTGTTTTCGGATTCTTTTATTTTTTAATAAACTTTTGTGAGCTGCTTTTATAGAAAGTGCAATTTCAAGAAAGCTAACTTGATCTTGAGTCATGCAATTAAGTTTCCATATCAGATAAATAAGGGTAATAATAGTTTATATTTTAATTTTTATCTTAAATATTGAAATTATAAAAACACATTATAAAATCAACTTATTAAATGGTAAAAATTTGATGTGCTTAACTTATAGATGGTGGTGATGTATTTATGTTACTTAAGTCACATAGCCGAAATTTGATTAAAAAAAATATGATTGAATTCAAAAAACTTTCTAATCTTAGTACTAAAATTACACACTCTCAAAGTCTCATCACGCCTATTTCAAAGGATACAAAAATAATTTCAATGCCAATCACAAACTGATAATACAGAAAAACTAAAGATGCGCAACAGGCTCCGATGAAATCTTTCGTCGAAAAATGGCGGCCAAGCCTAACTAACGAGTCTATATTAAAAAAGAAAAAAAAAATTACGTCATGAAGCGCTAACTGCAGAACGTTGGCAGGCCCCGACCAACAAGCGAAAACAGCTGACTCGACCATGGGCCAACCGTTTTTTTAAAAGCAGGCCCTTTCGACAGATTTCCTGCGGTTTTTCTGCAAGAGAGGGGAGGAAGTTTTTTTGTGTTTTTCTTCCTGAATTGATGGTTTCTTGAGGAGGTCTTGTCCCCATCTCCTCTGGGATTTATTTTTACACCGTTTTTCCGTCCTTTGTGATGGTGCGTTAGGTTTCTCACCAGGTAGTGCAGCCGTTTTTCATATTAATTTTGATAAATTTACGCACTGCTGGAGGCGGATGGACCCGCACACAAGTCTGTTGTCATCCGTTCGAGTGTTAACTCTCTTCTTATGTAGTGCTTCTTTTATAAGATGCATTCATTTGTAGGCGTAAGTTTTCCAGAAGATGTTCTGACACAAAAATTTGTCCATCGATAAAAATGAAAGGAAATACTTTTTTTTAGCATGATACACGATTTTAGCTTCAATTCACTTTTTTTTCTCATCTAGACTTTCCTGCAGTTCATTTAAATGAAAATATATTAATTGAAGGTTCCTGCTGCAGGCAACAAACTAAGAATATTTTAAGTAGCAGTTTATTATTTTTTTTTGTATGGAGTAATAAAAAGTTATCTGAAATGTCTTTAAAACTTGTAGGATTCATATTACAGACTTCAAGAAAAATTAAACGACAGAAATTTACTACTTACTTTAGCAAAAGTATGTTATTTCATTGATTTCAAAAATTTAAATATTTTAGCCTTTTGTTTAAAAAAGGAAGGTAAATGTGGGAATATTTTAGGGAACACTTTTTATTTAGATGGGAGCAAGTAGTGTTTTGGGAAGTCTTTACTTTCCCAGAAACATGACACATACTTCAACCTATACATTTCCCCCCATGATATACGGTTGAAGTATATTAACACCTTTGAATCCTAATATCATTCATTATGCAAACGAAACAGATTACAATGCAGGACTCGACCACACCGGAACTGAGTAATTTACTTGCGGAAACCCTCACTTTAATGCATTTATTCACCAGAAATCATTTTGCTTCCTTATGACTGAAGCCTTTTTTTATACGTATATTTCATTCTTCATTCATTCATCTTTGTGCTTCCACTTTTTTGGCGTCCTTGAAGGTCGGTCTCGCTAGACTGATCGTTGGAAGCAAAATGTAAAAAAGGGCTCAAGACCACAGAAGGATTTCCGTACACTCTTTTCCTTTACTAAAGGGTTCAAAGGAAGAAGTTCAGAGGGAAATTCTCCGATGGAATTCATTTTCTTTTAGATTTAGCGATTGAAATGAAGACGCGAATACTTTCTCGTTGGTCTCAATGTCTTCAAGAAGTACTGAGTATCCGCATGCTTTGTATTGATATAGGAATCGATGCATGAAATGTCATTGTGAAATGTATATATTTTCTGTCACAAAGAGTAATTGAATTTTGTTGGAATTTAATATCGTTTTTTAATGAAATCGAAGTCCTACTTTGGTTATTGTTTGTTTCGAGGGATACGTTGTGAGGAACATTGCATGTTTTCAACTTAATGAGCGAAAACTCAATATTATGTCCAAATTACGGATGAAATACATTGAAACACATTTTCGATTTTTTTTTTTTGCATGCCTTGCTAACTATACAATTTATAGTAATTTATATATAATCTTGCATTTAATTTCATAGAGTAATTTTTTTAAAAGTATCATGACAGGAAACTCAAATAAAAATTCGTAAATAATACGTTTTAAAAAGAGACTGGAAATAGAACAAGCAGATATGCTTTATTATATTTGTGGCTGAAACTTCAGACACACCATCATGCCTGACCAACAAGATAACCTAACTATTTACGACGTAGTCAAAAAACACTTTATCTCTGCAAACACGTGCTTCAAAATAACGTCCATTGTTATAACCGTTTGTGGTGAGCGGCATTGGACGATATTTCACCTTTATCACCAAGTGCCATTTTGTTTGTCTTTATTCTTCCCATTCTTATATCCGTTTCACCGTTCCCTTGCAAACGGGCGGATAGCCACTAACCTTTGGAACGGACTTATCAGTTTAAAAAGTCCCTTATCGGAACATATTAAAAAACACAAGAATAATAGTCATAAGCTGCGGACTTTCACACATAAGTCACTTTTTTTATGTTATTTATGTGGACCACATACGAGCCACTTCAGAAATTAGGTAACAAGCAATCGCCCTGAACCGCAGGTTTTAAAATTCCGGTGGTATGTGGAGTATTTCCTTTTTTTTTTTTAGAATTGGGAGGCATGAAATTATTAGCCTTTTATCTTGTTTCAAAGGAGAGTGGTCAAAATATTTTTACTCTATAACAATAGAAATAGTAAAAAATAAAATCTTACAGAGTATTGAATTTAGATTTTCAATGGAAATGGAACCGCGCGTTTCCTTCAGATGTCGATGGTAAAGGTATTGCGAAATAGTAATCATTTATGAAAGTTAGTTATAAGATTAAGTTTTATACATTTGTTTAAATATCTTAAGGATTGGTACTCCTTACTTAGAAATAACTAAAATTCATTTTTCGAGCTTTCAAAACTTCAAATCAGACGGGATTATGATAAATACGAAATCAGTAAATTGCCTCGATTTATGATCTGATAAGCGATCTGGCATATTGAATGCGAAACTTCACATTCACTCTAGCAACATTCTTTATCCCCATTGTATAAATGCAAATTTTAAAATATACGATTTACTACAAACTATCCACATTCATAGGAATTTTATGCAAGGGGACGTACATAAATTACGTCACGCAAAATTTTGACTTTTTTGACCCCTCCCTCCCCCTATGTCACGCTGCGTCACGTTTGGTCGAACCCCTCCCCCTAAAATTGCGTCACGTTTGTCGCACCCCCCCCCTCTTTTTTTTTCAAGAAAAACGTTGGTTTTAATATTTCCCTTTGTGTTTTTGAAATTTAAAAAAATTCATAAAACGATATTTTAAAATTAACTTTGAAAGGAAAAAAGAGTAAAAGTTGTCTCGGTTAAATAATGTATATATTGGAATGAATTGACATTGTATTTACATTTTTGCTGTTCAAGGATAAACTAGCTATTCCCTAACGCCATCTAAAAAAGGGGTCGGGATGTAATCGGATCTGTCAACTGTTTAGTTCTGGGTCTTTTTGGTGTTCGTCCATGTAGCTGCTAGTCCTCCGATTCCTCAAGGTAGTGTCAGAATTTTGTGCGTTACTACTAAGTACCATTAGGAAACGGTCTATAAAATGTAGAAGGCTAATAATGCGAACGTTGTGGCATACAATACGGGGGGTATTGTATGCCCCCAACTTATTACTGAAATCGTGTTCCTTTTGATGATCTTATAATAAAAAAAGATTTCAGATTTCTTTCTAAAAAACTTTATTTTATGTAAAACCGATTTTCCTTGCAAAATCGGAAATTTTTAGTCGTTACGTCACGCAAGCTATCACCCCTCCCCCCCTCCATGTCACGATCCGTCACGTTGTCTCATACCCCTCCCTCCCCCCTCTGAGCGTGACGTAATTTATGTACGTCCCCCAAATGGCAATAATCTATCCAACGTTAAATAGTAGCAATCCCCAACTGCGAGATGATATCTATCTGCAAATAAATCCGAGTCTGAATCTATGAAATTATTAATTGAAAGACATCCTCCGTCACTGGATGTTGCCCCGTGGGGAAATCTCACAGAGAGAGCATTTTCATGTAAATTTCCCCTTTTACTCCGACAAGTCAGTTTAATCCAACCTGTTTTGAATATCTCCACTCAGCGAAATTTCGATCCCTTTCTCCCTTAAACTCCAACCCCACTGTGGGTTCAAATGGGCTACACTCTTAAAACGAACGAGTGATTTTAACTCAGTCTGAGTAATTTTCACTCCTCCAGTCTGGAAAATGCACTTCTCCTCTTGGAGTGGATCCTTTGTGTGTTAAACCTCCGACAGGATCACTCCAAACGCGAGTGATTTTAACTCAGTCTGATTTAATATTCACTCCTTTCCAATGTCGAAAATGCACTTCTCCTACTGGAGTGGAGTTCACTCGTTTGTTCTAAGAGTGTACCTTTAAATGTTCTCAAACTGTACCCTGTAGCATCCTTGGCAGTGTCGGATTTAAAACCCTAGGCCCACTAAGCACTTGACATTTTGCCCCCCCCCCTATCGAAGCTATTTTGGAAATTTAGAAAATTACAGCCTGTTCCCTCCTATGTTAGATCTAAAGTAATTCATTACACCCTTGTGTAAAAACGACCGTTCTGCTGCGCAATATGCCATTTTTTGAGGCCGTCATGTGATAAGTTATCGGAGTTTGGCGATTTTTAAATTTTTTTAGGCAATTTTGTGGCGATTGTATATTTTTAAGGGCCCCCTTCCTGACTTAGGCCCGAGCTTTGTAGGCCTAGGCCGAAATCCGGCAAAGATCCTAGGATAATTTATTTGAGCGATCGAACATGAACATAAAGAGTAATATAGCTTCAAACTGCAGTTCTAGAACTATGGCTCGAACTTTGCCATTAAAAGGAAGCTTAGATAAAGAAAAAAATCCAATTAAAAATGATTTAATAATTATTACAAAAAAAGTTATATCGTCTAGGTTTTCTAAATAATTCCCAGATTTATTTCTAAATAATTCCCATAATTTTGATTAAATAAATGATTATGAATGCTTTGAATTATTTGCAGTTGTGAATCATTTTAAAAATAGAAAAACGAATTTACATTCAAAAAAATAATTGTAAGTCTTAAATACATAATAAAAAAACTACGACAATTAAAAAACCCCGAGGTACTGATCGGATAAGAAAAGAGCTCATAAAAAATTTAAGGAATTGTGCAATTGATATAAACCATAACATCATTAAAAGACAAATTAATGAAAATGAAACTGTTCTAACTGACAAGTTTTGCAAATACTGCTCTTCCATTGAAATCTATAGTGGTTCTGACATTTAAGCTGCCCAACTGCAACATTTCCAATCGTACGTGACATTCGCTATAGCGAGGGATCTTGCAACGTCACGAGCTTATTAATTGCGCTGCTGCCTCCAAGCTGCGGGAGAAATTTAATTTTGCCAGAGCCCTCCCCTTTGCTTTTATTTACCCTAATGAATAGAAGGCTGTCTTCGAGTTCTGAAGGAATGTTTCAAAATTTGGTGGATACATGTCTGTTTCCTAAATTAAATTTTGAATTTCTGTTTAAAGTTTGAATTTCTGCCTTAGCGATTAACCTCTATGTCAAAAGGTTATAGAGAATGTGTATACAAACCATTTTGTACACTAATTAGACTATGGTACACCTTATAGATTATCCTAGTGTTAAATGTCTGAAATTGACTACACAATTAAAAGGCTTCTAAACCATGTTTTTGTATATTCATCTTAACACCACAAAAATTACGAACAATTACAAATAATAAAATTAAAAAGCCTATGAGGCCGATTCATTCGAGTAAATGGTTAAAGTGATCGACAGTTCGGAGGTTAAATAAAAACGAACATCGAAACCCAAAAGATTCCTGTGAAATTTCATTATTATTAGAATTAACTACACCTTACAGCTTTCAGAAGTCATACAGTAAAATACACACAATTTGTTTGAATGAAAAATATTTTTTGTTTCTAACAACAAAAATATAAAAATTCCATATTGCCACATATTGTCAAGACAACCACCTTTTTTTTTTAGTGACGTCAGATATTTTCTTTCACCAATCAGGTAAATTATAAAACAAGAAAACACAGTCACGCAATATTGTTGTCTACTATTTTCCTAGACTTAATGGCAAGTTTGGATTGTGTCACTTGACTGTGGTTTAAAATTATGACGCCCGTCCGATTCCAATAGCCCTTGTGTAGCTATAGTGCGACGATATTTCAAATTAACCTAACCTAGACTAATGGCGGCCTAAAATTTACTAATATCTATAGCAACATATAATTTCAAGGTAGCTTCTATTTTAAAGTTATAAAAAATAAAATTTATAAGATCCCCTGTTTAAGTAGATATCGAAACTTAAACTGCCAAGTCTGTTCTTATAAAAGAATACATTAAAAAAAGTAGAAAAGAAATCTCAAGCGAAATTCGAAAGGTTTTGGCTTTTCGATCCAAGTGTTATTTTACTAGGTAAATTTGGTTTTGTAAAAAAAAAAAAAACTTTTTTTTACATATTCTTTATTAATTTTATTCATAATTTTTTAATTCTGTATTAATTCTTCTTTATGATTTATTACAGATGCACATTTTATGATTGGATAACAAAAATCAGTCGTTAAAATAAAAGAAGAAAAATCGAAATATAAAGGATAAAAAAAATATTTATCAGGTAGCTTAAGTCAAAAAACTAAATTTAATTAAAATAATAAGATTTGAGTAAACAACACTGGTAAATTATTAAAACATATTACTTTAGCCGAATTTTTTTTTCGCGTCACTGTCGATATAGATTTAAATTGTAGGAATAGGCATAAAACTAAAACTCACACGGGAAAAAAAACATGAAGCCGAATATTTCATATAATCGTGCCCAAGTATAGATGTATGCTCAATTTGTATATAAATAAAACATGAATTTCTAAATAATAGTGGCTACCATAAATTATATTCCGTTTTAAACTTGTTTATCTTTTAATCAAAAATCTGTAAAGGTAGAATTCTTTTTTTTTTTTTTTTTGAAACCAAAGTCAATTTAAAAACCTAAGTTTTGTTTCACAAACAGAAAGAAAAAATAATAACAATTATATTATGGATGATAACTAAAAACAAAAATTCTTATTTGTATAATATCATTATTCTCATTAAATTACTATAGAATAAAGTAAATGGTTTTACATGGATTTATAAACCTTGTTATTAAAAAATTAATGTGGCACTATTTAAGTTATTTTAGAATTGGTAAATAAACATAAATAATAAACCAAAATATTTTATTACAACCCGAAATTGTTGATTTATTTATGTGTAAAACAAAAGTGTGTTTCAACAAACAATCTAAAAAGTATGCTATTTTAATACATATTAATTACCAAAATGAAATTAAAATTTAGTTTTAGGTTCTAAGAAGTAACATATTTGAATTTCTCAACCCATTATGTTACGACCCAGTCTATTAAATTATTATCATGTTGAACTGTTTTTTTTATCGCCACGAAATATTAATACAAAAATTCATTTACCTTTAATCAGATTTTTCCTCGGCTGAGGCTTTTCTTGCTTCCTTCTTGACATTTCACGGGCTTCTCTTTTCCCAATCAATCACTTCACTCCACGCATGTGTTCCTCAAAACAAAACAAAATCCTTGCCTCACTGTAACCGCACGCTGCTCCAACAGCATGCCGGGTAAACAACACACGAACTATTTCTCTACATCTGTTGGCCACACGCACAATAAAAAAAAGTAAATTCTTCCAATTCGAAATAATAAAGAACGAAACAAAAAAAAAATCGTCTGCTAGAACGTGCTAAGACTACTTTGAGGTAGATGGGTTTCAGCGGCGTTTTTCCAAGTTCCTCTGCCGCATCTGTAACGGCAGCTCGCCGGTTGAGTGTAGTTACTCTCCTGCGTCACGGCAGGATATCTTGTGATCCAAGTCAGGGTGTTCTCTCCTCCTCCTCTCTGCTCTTTTCCTCCCTTCACTTGCCGATGCTGGTGACGTCACACGGAGGGTGCTGCTTGGGGTCTAATTGCTTCGTGTGGCTTAATATATTTGTGTTATTTTGTGGGATAAGCTCATATCGAATGGTGTTTTTAAATATTTTTTTTTAACTAAACAAGAACTCTTAGTGACCTTGAATTTAAAATCGCTCGTGTTGATTGCTTTTAAAAAAGAGACCAACTTATTCATTTTATAAAACTTATTATTCAAATGGATTTACATAACCATTCGCTGGAAAATAAATAAATAAATAACTAAATAAATAAATAAATAAATAAATAAATAAATAAATAAATAAATAAATAAATAAATAAATAAATAAATAAATAAATAAATAAATAAATGAATGAATGAATGAATGAATGAATGAATGAATGAATAAATGAATAAATAAATAAATAAATAAATAAATAAATAAATAAATAAATAAATAAATAAATAAATAAATAAATAAATAAATAAATAAATAAATAAATAAATAAATAAATAAATAAATAAATAAATAAATGAATGAATGAATGAATGAATGAATGAATGAATGAATGAATGAATGAATGAATGAATGAATGAATGAATGAATGAATAAATGAATGAATGAATGAATAAATAAATAAATAAATAAATAAATAAATAAATAAATAAATAAATAAATAAATAAATAAATAAATAAATAAATAAATAAATAAATAAATAAATAAATAAATAAATAAATAAATAAATAAATAAATAAATAAATAATAAATGTTCTTTGCTTAACAAAACTAAATTTCTTAGATTTTTCTTAAACTAATGCCACTTTTAAATAAAACACCTTTATTTTTGATTTTACGGCTTTTTTTCTTCTTAAAAACATGAGCATTCGGTCACATGACTATAAGGTGACTGGGGAACAAATATCCAAAATTAAGATAAATAAATAAATGTTTTCATTACATCTCATACTTTGTGAAAATTTTTAAGTATTCTAACTGGGACGTATTAACATTACTTGTATTAGAATGTAAATTAATGATAACAAGCGTTTATCCAAAAAATGTGCTTTAGTGCTGTGGATAATAATAAAAAAGCTTCCAAAAATTACCTAAGGAGTCATGTCTGGGTGGAATTATTTAACTTTATGAGATCATAAGACTTGAAGAGGTTAATTTATCATTATAATTTCAGCTAAAGAAAGAACATTTTATTCATATCTCATTTTCAGTTGAGGAAGTGTGAATTTATTTTTTTAAATGGCAATATTTTTTTTTAATGATTTTTACAAGGAGAAAAATTGCAGAAAATGAATATTATTTTCATTATAAGTTATAAAAAATATTGATTTAAAAATATTATTATTAATTTCATTTATTTTAATTACTAATTCCCAAAGATTCTGTTTCTAGAAGGGTAGGGTATTTTACATATATATTCCGACTTGTGTGCTTGCTCAGTGAGCCGCTTATAAGTCTTCGTCAAGTAAGACAGACACAGAAAGATTTTTTACTGTCACAAAGAGAGGAAATACACCCAGGGCGAAGGCGGGAATCGAACCCGCGCCCGTTACAGCACGCAGACTGCTGGCCTGCGATGCTTACCACTCGGCCATCCGGGCCCCCTCTGTTTCTAGAATTAAGTCCCTATTAAAAAGGTATTAAGTTTACCTTCAACTGGTGACTCTATATCTTCTTCTAAAACTTTGAAAAACAGTCGATTTCTACTTTCCAAAAATTTGATAATTTAAAAATTCCGTCTTTAAAATAATTAAAATTGCATTAAAAAAACCAACAAGTATTTATTGGTCCCGCGCCCCTCCTAAGGCACTGATTACTTTTTTAATAATAAACTTCTGGGGTATTCATTCACAACTTACTTAATTTTTTTCATCAAAGTTAAATAAATAATTAGGGCATATAAAAAAGGGGGAAAACTACGTTAATGTAAAACGTCAGAAATATTTTGACTTTCAATTACACATGATTGAGAAATTCCGTCCAATGCTTACTAATTATTTGTAATGGTAATAAAAGATGGTATCTTGGTGGAATTACAACTAATCTTGCTTTTGACAAAATATAAAAAGAACGAAAAAGCACTCATATATATATTTAAAAAAAAAAAAGGTTACATAGTATTAAAAAAATAAAGAAAAAACAACTATCCAATCAAAACCAGGTCAATATTAAAAACAAGTAAAAAAGAACAGTTGGGCGAGTCTTTAACATCCCGCATCATCGTGACTTCTGGGTGTAATGAAGTTGTCCACTGTGGATATTGCTCATGGGACGGAAATGGAGGAGGAAATATGGAAAAATTGGCTGATTGAAATTCGATTGAGATTGGCAGGGAGTGTGTCAGGTTGGATAATATGTTGGACTGGTATTCCGAATCCCTGATAGACGTGAAAATACGCTGTTAGGAAGTTTTTATATCAGCATTGAGGTCTCGGCGTTTTTTTGTAGAATTTGTGTATCAAATTGAAATCGTTCAGAATTTGTATCTTTATTTTGCTAATTTTAAAGTTACGGAGTAAAATTGAATATAAAGGCGATTTCGTATTCTTTAATTTTTAAAAAGAATTTTTGTATTAAGCCTTCTCGAGGAATTATTTAAATAACAATCAATAATGAGTTACTAATATTGGTACGTATTTCAATGTATTTTTTAAATAATAATTGTTTATTATTTTTTATTTAAAATAAATCAATTAAAAGAAGGGACAATACTTTTTCTTATCATAAAGATGTTAATCAAAATATTATATTAAAAAATTACATATTTTGAATCGAAATCTTTCGTAATTTATATGTGTTACTGTATAAAACTGAATATAAATTGCCATTTCTCAACAACCTTAAAATTAGCATTAAGAAATGTGTGTTTTTATAAAAAAAAATTTTAATTGATATAAAAACCAACAACTTTTAAATTTGTTTAATCACCAACTAACAAGCTTCTGAGAGGACTAGTTTATCAACTCTTTTGTTGCAAGTTATTTTCGTTCCAAAATCCGATATCGCCAATATCGTACATAAAAAAAAATCTGACCCAACTTTTCCCATATTGAGGATCAATAAAGGCGTATCCCAAACAAGCTGATAACTCCACCTTCCTTACAATGATTGGAGAATAGTGCGATAAGGCGTTGCCAACATAAAAGCTGGGTGTGCGGCAGAGGAAAAAACTTTTCAAGAGTTGGGGGATTTTTTTCCCGATATTCTCAAGGTTTCGAAAAAAGTTTTTTGAGAATATATTTTGGAATATTACTTATTTTTTATGCTTTGTTATGTAATTGAATGTATGTGTTTGAATAAATATTAAATTAAAAGATCTTGCTTTAATTTTTAGTACACATGTTCTCTTTAGGAAGGATTTATATTTATGTATAAAAAGAAATTAACACAATGTGTAAAAAATGTTGAGTTAAAAAATCAAACTCAGTTTATTGGAAAGTCAGAAAAAATTTCACTTAAATGAAGGAAAGACCACTGAAGTAATTCGACTCTTATATTTGTATATTTGCTCAACTTGTATATTTGCACTAAAAAAAGAGAATAAAATTGAAGAAAATAAAATTTATTTATTGGGTTTTAGCCGTGCAAGTATTTTAAATATTTATTTATATAAAAGTTTGACCCCGTAACCTTCATAAATGATTCATTGTTTAATATAAAACGAAAACAAAGGCTATTTTCTAGGAAGAACACAAACCAAAAACACAATTATAGTAAACATTTAAATCATACAATAAAATTCTTATTTTAAGTTTATTATCTGTAAATGAAAGCTTTGTAAAAAATGAATCAATAAGTACATTGAAATAGTACGCTATATCGCTTATACCGCTCATTCGGATATATGACGATTAAATAACATTTCACAAATTTTATTTCGTTTTTTGCTCAAAATAATATATTTTCGAAAATCAACCTTCCAACTTTTTCAACAAACTTTCAAATTTCAATATTTGCGGAATATATATTTCGGTATAAAAATCAAAACAGCTTACTTAAGATGAATATTTTAACAAAAAAAAAATATTGTAAACTAGCAAATAGATGCCCGTTCTACGCACGGACTAAAAAAAGTTGTAATAGATCCAAGTATATGTGCCATTTAATTCATTAGGATAAAAAGAATTATTAAATTATTCGAGTAAAATTGACTATTTCTTTAAATTATTCTAGCAAAATTAAAAGTTGTCATTGATAACAAGTTGAAACTAGTAATTGATTTGCAATTATGGCATTTGTTAACCCTTTCCTTACTGAAACGCCCCAAAACGCCCAAACAACTAAGGATTCGATAATATTATTCCTATGAAATATTACGAGGAAGCAAAAATCTTCGTAAAGAAAGGGTTAAAACAAATTTTACAACTTAGTTTATTCTGTTTAACTGAATCTTCTGATATATGTGGGATACATTTGTGAGTGCAAGATCTTAATAAATGGATTGGCATAGGATATAACGACATAACAATAACATTCTCTGTTAAAACATTATAATTCAAATTTTTAATAATTAAAATAATTTTATAACATATCTAAAATGAATATTGGTTGGAGTTAAGTTGTGTATTTTAAAGTTAAGCACTCTTTATAAAATGATTTTAGTATACTTAAATGTTAATTTTTGTTTGATGAATATTATAAATTTTTTCTTTATTAAATTGTACTTAGTTTTATTTCTGCTTAATGTTTGGGCATGCAAACTTTTCATAAATGAAAATAAATGAAATGTATGACATGATTTGAAGACCAAGACAGAAGGTGATGCAAAGCAATAGTAAATGTAAAGTAAAAGTAAATGCAAGCAAAAGTAAATGTAAAGTAAAAGTAAATGTAAAGTAAAAGTAGGTGTAAAGTAAATATAAATGTAAAGTAAAAGTAAATGTAAAGTAAAGTTGTTAAGCAACTTGATTTATGAGTCCAAATATTTCGTCTACTAGTAAAGAAATATACTTAATTATACTAGATACCAATATTACGAATATTTATCTTTTAGTGGTTATTTATAAACTACATTTGAAAGTTAAAATTAGGACTATAACTTCAATACTCACAGTCTCCGAAAGTACAGTTATGATTTAGAAGCAATTTTCGTTGACTCATTGGCGACTTTTGGCAATCGTAAAACATTAATTGTGTTGCAATATGTAGTTATGAAATTGTATTAAAGTTGAATTGGAACTTTTAAAAAGCATGCATATTCGTTGCTTGTAAGTTTAAAAATCGAGAAACGGAATTGTATATCACACCTTTACTTCAGAAAATGTATCTGAGTTCTACATGTAGAGTCCCTATAGAGAACGCGTTGATTACTGATTTGTAAAAAATATTTTTGGAAAGTATTTTATATTTTTGTAAGTCACAATATTGGCATCTTTTACAGAAAAGACATTAAGTATCCCTACAGAAAAGACATTAAGTCCTAACTTATTTCCTGCCTTTCAACCTCATTTTTGTGCGAGGCTGCTCTGCTAAGTCTGCTTACCTTTTATCTTCTATTTGTTCTTGCTCAATAAGAACCATACCTTATCAGCACCATATTGTGTATTCTTCAAACGTCCAGTAAGGACTACCACAGTTCACTTACAAGCCTAAGTCGCCAAACTGACTATACACTCTCAGAAATAACACTTTCATTTTTGACGATTCATGAATCCTCAAGCCTCATTTCGTTAATTTTGAGGATTGTTTCGTCAAACTATCACGTGACTTTTGAGTAAACGCGAATCCTCTCTTTTACGATCGTGATTTGACTATTCTGTATCTTGATTTTGAGGAAACTGAATCTCATTGTTGTACTCACATGCTCAAAAATGACGAAATATTTCTTTAGATTAGACGACATTCAAATCCTCATAAAAATGACGATTCAAATTTCCTCACTTTGAGGAAACGAAAACTCGGAGCATTTGCCAGTAACGGAATCGTCAAAATTAGGGAAAATGTCGTCGTTTATGAGTATTCATTTTTTAGAGTGTATTGAATTTGAAAATCGAAATTTGTAGCTTTTATTTTGAATACCTTGCTAATATAATTATTAGTAAATAAAATAGTATACATCTTTATCATGGCATCTCAAACACTTTTCCAGAATTTGTTCAGAATAATTCAAATCACTAAAACGGTTTGTCTGTTAAAATTTTCTGAACTTCAAGGGGGATTTCGATCACAATTATCTTCATTAAAAAAGAAGACGTAAAAATATTTATATTTATTATTTTCTCTCATAAACTTTTATAAAAGATGTTATTCAGATTTAAAGCACTAAGAAAATCTATTAATTTTATAGAAAATTCACAATAAAAATATTGTAATCTAAAAAACTGTTATCTAAAAATCAGTTATCTAAAAATTAGTAACTATATGCAATGGAAAACTATTGACAAATTATTAAAACTTTTTCATGGAAGTCCATATAACTTACTCCTTCAGACCCGGTGTTTGGTGTATAATAACCAAAATAAAAACTTTTTGGTGTGCTTTAATTAAAAAAATAAATTTTTAAGCTAAAACTTTTGATGATAAATCATTTTCTCTATTTTTTTGCATTAATTTTCGTATTTTTTCAGTTTTTTGAAACTTGAAACGGTTTACCCAAAGCATGAAAAGATATACTTTTTCAATTATCATGTTATGACTTTTATAACTTGAAATTTTTTACTGATAACCTTATGTTCATCCTATAGTAAGAAGTTCATATGCATAAAAAGAAGGCAAACATTTTCAGTGAATGATTTAGAGATTCCGAATGAAGGTTAATAAAACGTAACTAAGTTCTTTTAAATATTCCAATAAATATTTTAAAACAGCCAAAACGAAAGATAAATCTCTTGACTTGGTAGCGAGCACTTTCGTCCAGTGCGTTTTTTTGAGTCTGAGAAAAATGATAACACCTTTCTGACAGATACATATCCCTGTAGACTTCGCAAATGAAGTTATTTGCGACACGGTGGCTTCTTATCAGATACTGAGAATTAGGCTGTGACAGTTTCATTACAAAGGATTTCTTTATTTGGCCTTATATTTTTGGTTATTGATTTGAAAAATGAATTATTATTTTCTGTATAATTTTATTGGCTTCATTTTTTTAAGAATTGAAGGAAAATGTCATTCAAAAAAGTATTACTTTTTCTCTGAATATGTAATTACGCAGGGGGATAACGGGGCTAGTTTTCCCATGGGGTAGTTTTCTACCAGGCCTTATGCAAAAGATGAGCAATTATTAAACGTCAAATGGCTGCTTGGTTAATGAAGCTACCCGCTTTATGTCACCCACTAGAATTTTTGCTCAGTTGGAACTGGAATTCTGTCGTTAGAGCTGTTTTGTGATATTTTCAACGTTGAGTGAAATTTCATGCTGAAATTCAAACCTAAGTAAAACGTACTTTTATTAAACTTACAGTTTTATAACTGTGTATAAAAAAAGGTGGCTGCTCACTCTACGTAATTATACATTTGTTTTCAGAATAATATAAAATTTTACTCGTCTAAGCCTTATTAAAGTGAAAATTTGATAGCATGTTTTCCAAAATTTCACGGGGCAAGATTTCCGACAATGCCTTGTAGAAAAGCGTTCTCCAACCATTGTAAATTAAGCTTAATATTCCAAAAATCAAATTCTTTTTTTGTATCCCCCATTTTACTTACATTAACAAACTCTATTGATCATCATTTATTTACTAGGTCAAAATTTCTTTAAAAAATTACATAGATTACATATTTGCCTTTTCTATCATAGTGGTAAAAAAAGTGTACTTTTTTATTCATATTCAAATTAGTGGCTTTGAACGAATGCACTCAAAAAAAAATTTAAACTACGTGTCAATATTACACTCTTAAAACAAACACTCCTAATTTAACTCAGTCTGAGTGGATATCACTCCTCCAGACTTTAAAATGCACTTCTCCTTTTGGAGTGGATCCTTTGTGTGTTAAACCTCCGACAGGATCACTCCAAACGAGTGATTTTAACTCAGTCTGAGTAAATATGCATGCCTTTACGGTGTCGAAAATGCACTTCTCCAACTGGAGTGGATTTCAATCTTTTGTTTTAAGAGTGTATATTCGCTACCTTACACCAGGGGTTCCCAACCTTTTTGCAACAGCGTACCACTTTACTTTTTGGGAAACTATGGCGTACCACTTTACTTTTTGGGAAACTATGGCGTACCACTAGACCTAAATATTTAAATAAATGTTTAATATTTACTCTTTTAAAAGTGTCCCGACTTTTTGAATTAAATTCCTGAGAAAACTTCATGTTTACTGGTTAGATATTTATTTATAACAGGCTTAGAATAAAGCGGAAAAACAAGATTAAAATGTATTAATTTACAGTTTTATTAATTGCCTATAGGTCTAAAAATATACAAATAACAAATTTGTATAAAATTAGCAAAAAATTAAACATCATACAAAATATACTTTTATATTCTTTAGTTCGAAAATTGTTGTTTAACTGTGATTAAAATCAGCAATTATTACAAGCTCTATTAATAGCATCATGTTGCTCACATCACTCACGCGAACCACCTGAAATTTTTCTTTGTACCACCAGTGGTACGCGTACCACCAGTTGGGAAACCCTGCCTTACGCCATTACTAAAGAAGTTATGTAAAAAAAAGTCTTAAATAAAAGCAAATGATTTATTCTAGCTCAATAAGGAGTTTTCATGTTGTGGAAAGAAAAGAGTTAAATTAAAAAAAATTATGTGTAAAAATGTAATGTAAGTTATGACTTACATTAGAATAAAACAAAGATACTTGGTTTATTTTGTCACCAGACTAATTTGTTTCACTTGTCGCTACTTTGGACCAGGGCTGTGTGGTATTTTTTCCCCATGTGATGCAAGTCTAAAACAGCCCTTTACAAAAACTAACTTTTGTAGCAGATACAAATATTTACTTTTTAGAAATAACAAGTTGGTTTGTTACAGAATCTGTCACTTACACCGCTTCCACACAACATTTTACGCTCAACAGGAAACACACTAACACCTCGAAAAGAAATTCGCCAAACATGGCCTTTGGCTAGTTCTAATTCAAACTTTTATAAGCAAAAACTAAAAATTTTCTTTAATCTTTTGCAGATTTGATAATTTATCTTTATCGTTTGCTAATTTTTTTGAACTTAGAAGAATAGTCATGAATTTTTTTAATAAATATCTTTTTGCAGTCACAAGTTCTTATTTCGAAAAATAAATTAGTAAAATTGTTTCTTCAAAAATAAAAGCGAAAATTTGCATATTTTTTTATGCAAATTTCGATTTTTTATGCATCTTTCTTCGCAAAAATATGACGAACCATCAAAATAACTTGCTATTACAACAATCCAAATTGAATTATTACACAAAAATAAATATTTTTTTCAAGAATTTTATTTTTATTTTAAATAAGGTTTCTCGTACGTTTGATGTCACGGCAACAGTGAAAATATTGAATAAAACCGCCTTTTTTCAAAAGAATCCTCTATTTTAGGAGTTAGAAACATTTGTTTTCTATAATTGGTCTCAAAGTCCTGTTATTTTTTAAAAAATGAAAGGGTGTGTGTGAGGGGGATTTGTCAAACCCGAAAATGCCGCCTCCAGTCAATTGTCGTTTGATGCAGCCGCCTCTCTGCATCATAGCACCACACGGCCCTGCTTTGGACAGTCAAAGGACCGTAATAAGATGTCCTTCCCTAATCCCTGTCCCCAAATCAACAAACTGCGTCCCCACAGCCTCGCTCATTAGTTCCGATTGCCATAACCTTCAAAATTAACAGTTTCTTTCATGGTCCTGAAAATAGAAGCCTCAAACATTTCCCAATCATAATCCGTTGCACATGGAAGCGCTAAGCCTTCTCTTTAAAGAATGGCTAAAGGTTCTGTTGCAGTGTGGCATTTTTCGGACACTTAGTGGCAAAAAATAACTGTTTCTGTGGCTTTAATTGTCATGGGACACTATTGACTGCCATCGAAGGTTATGGTTCCGTTAGTGGACATCAACAAGTCTAATTGGCCCTAATTCTTTAACTAAAAATAGGAATTAGAAATAAGAAACTCTCATGAGTAGGTCCTGAACATATCGATAACGCTCATTTTTGTAATATTTTGATATTAAGGAACAATGTAAAACTTTTCCTACGCAGTATTACGATTTACTTAGATCAATAAAATATAAAATAGGGTAGGGTGGGGTAAAATGGGTCAATTTTTAATTACCACAATTTATCTTTAATATGAAATTTTATTTTCTGAACCAATTTTTGTGATAATATTTTAAAAGGTGTTTGAAACATATTTCATAAGATAAAAAGTTAATTTTCATGAATCTGACAACCAAAAAGAATCCTTTTAGAAGCAGTAAAATGTCGTGAGCAAACCATGTGGCTTTCTAATTTCTGAAAAAAAAATCCAAGAAAACGCTCCAATCTTGTTAAATATGTAAAAAGCGTTTTGAAGTTTCATTCTACAACATTATAAATAAGCTTTTCATTACTGTGCTTTTATTCGTAGGAAATATGTTTATTATCAACGAAATAAAACACCTATTTCATTTACGCCTCAGATTTGTCTATTTTAATACAACTTTTTAATCCCAACGTAATGTATAACCGATAATACAATAAGAGATATGATTTACATATCGCCGTTCAATTACAATGGCTACACAAGTTGCAGCTTAAGGTCATTTGTAAAGGTTAACCGTCGGTAAAAGCGATTTACTTATCTTGACAGTCGACAAGTGTAACAGAAACATAATTTGAAAGTCGATATAAAAACTGGTTGTCTAAAGGACGAAGAAAAATCTTAGAAATCGCTTTGCGATATGCGTCCAGGCGAGGAGAGTTTTATGGAACAATGAATGTAGTCTTCTGAAACTAAATATTCAAATACTGGGGTTGGAAAAATTAAGATGACCCTTTGCAATGTTTTGAAAACACTTTTTTTTTCCATTTTAAAAAAGAAACTTACTGAAAAATTTAAGAAAAGGTTTTGATGATTTCTTGCAGTGTTATGACTCACGTTTTCGAACATAATGCATTAACTACGGATTTTTTTTGCTAGCAAAAGCATCGACCAGTTTGGTACAAATTAATATATTAAAAAGCCGAAATTGAAACCTTAAATTATGCCAGTGTCTCATACTTTTTAAATTTCAAATAACAAGCAGGAATGTTGATTTCGCAGCTACCCATCCGTGCGACTGATATAGACAATATCTTCGAGTCCATTATTTATAGAGTCCTCATCAGCCTGTCGAGTGCAATATAGCATGGCACTGAAGAATTTCTATGTGAGAAAATATGAGGGTTTTCGGCAATACCTCAGACCAGTCTTTGGCGAGGAGCACGGATGGCTACCCTTGTGGTGCTAAGCTGGCGTTAAAGAAGAATGCGCGGCGGGTATAATTTAAAACTAAAGAGTATTCATTTCAATTGAAGAATTTCGTTTTAATTTTACCGTTGAGCTCAACTTTGTATACTTTGATAGAAATATGCATTATCCGGTGTCAAAAGCGAAACTTTACAGGAGATAAAGAAGGGTATACTATACATGGTATATTTTTACCACGATTGATATAAATTTTAATAAAACTCAAAACTGAATCAGATTTATGGCTTTCTAATGTCATGCAAACGATATATCGTTTTGTTAATACTAGAGCTCTAAAAATTCGAAGATCGTAATATCGAAGATCTGAAATGAATGTTCAACATATAACTCATAGTCGTGAAAAAAGCTCCGAGTTAACCTTTCGTCAAATCGCAGTTAGTCGCAAGAGTTCGAGAAGAAAGGGTTCTCAAAAGTGACAAAATTTGTCTATCCAAGAATTCCAGAGACTCTTATATTTCTAAGAGTGTATGTGATGCCGTATATCTTCATAAAGAGGACGCCAGCCCTCAGAGCGTAACACGGATGGGCGCTAAGCTACCGTGAAAGAAAACTACTGAGGGTCCCTTACTCCCTTTTTTAATAAAGCCATTCATTTTCTAATCAGCCTTATACATTCCGCAACATTTTTTTTCGCACGGAGCTCGGCAGTTCCTTCTTTACTACATGTTTTTGACACAATAATTTTCGAGATTAGTTTATTTTTGAGTTTAAATGATGGCAGGCTATTAAATCTTGAAGTTCGCAGGCAGCCATCTATACCTGCTGTCCCTAAGTTATTCCCAGTATGGGAACTTCTGTTTTGAACCTTAAAAATGCCTCGCTGTTTGTTCTGATGACTTATGACTTCTTTGGTGGGGGGCAAGTTCGCCGAACACTGCGACCTTAGGTCTATTGTATTCAACCCCAAGAAATGATACAGTCACAAGAGACACACAAAGAAAGAGACGACACAAACACAAATAACAACATTTATTGACGGTCACAAACATCCATGCCTGACCGGGATTCGAACCCGACCTCAGCAGCTCCAAAGGCTAGAATCCTAACGAGTGTGCCACCGAGGCGGCTGTTTGTTCTGATAGTTTCTACAGCTATCCACCACCTTAATTTTTCTCCCCTTTTGCTTCTGCACCATTATTCATTAGGGTGGGCCGAAAAAAACTTTTTATTTTATTTCGGATCGCTATAGTGCGGAAAAGTTGCCATTGGTAAATACATGAAAAATGCACTAATTATTTTTTTTTATTACCATATCTTCCTTTTGCGCAATGCCTTCAAAGTTGGTGAAAAATTGTTAAAAACCGTAATTTTTTATATATTTTTTTTAAAACAAGGCAGATGTTTTTAATTACGTTCATGCATTTTTCATGAATTAACTACTAAAAGTATGTAAAATCCAAATACTATAGCACTTATTAATAATAAAAGCTATAATATATAGTAAAATAAGTTATTATACATTTGTGTCAGATCTTCCGACAACTCAACGTAGTATAAAATTAGGAAAATACGTATTTTTGGCTAAATTTCAAAGTTTTAACTTTTTGTAAATTTTAATCATACAACATGATATAGGAAAGCAATTAAAATCATATATCGGGTTTAAAAAAATTATGGAAAATTTCGGTTTTTGACGATTTTTGCCAACTCTGATGACATTGCGCGAACGGAAGATATAGTCATAAAAAAAAATAGTGCATTTTTCATGTCTTTACCAATGGCAACTTTTCCGCACTATAGCGATCCGAAATAAAATAAAAAGTTTTTTTCGGCCCACCCTATTATTCATGCTCAATAGTTGATGCCGTTTTTATTCAGGGATGGTGAAATACATTTTCATTCAACTGCCCAGTATGTGATCTTTCAGGGAAAATTTTAGTAGATGATTGTTTTTAACAAACAAAATTATTTTAAGCATTTGAGTTAATAAAAAATAATAATGTAATTTTATAAGTACTTACCTTATAAGTTATACTCAACGTCTCTCTACCAGAAAATTCTACACAGATACTTTTGTATTTTGTGAGTATGTATTATCAACGCCTATCTGCCAAGTCTTCGGATCAAACCCCGTCAATAACTGATTTTTAACCGAGCGCCGAACAACGACTGCCTGGTAAAACTTCAACGTTTGCCTTATTTTGGAAATTCCATTAATGGTATATATACCACAGAAATAAAAAAAAAATAATGGTTCCATTATTGCTGGATATAAATTGGAGTAGCTGGCAGTTCTATCAATGCAGGATTTTTTTTAATGGTACAATGTGTATTTTCGTGGATGTCAGCTTTTACCTTGGGGGGAGGGGGGAAGGGGTAGGTACATATATATTCCGGCTTGTCTGCTTGACAGAGATCCGCTTATGAAGCCTTCGTAAAGTAAGGCAGGCATGGAAAGATTTTTTACTATCACAGAGAAAGGAATATACACCCAGGGCGAAGGCGGGAATCGAGCCCGCTCTCCTTACAGCTCGCAGACTGCTAGCGTAATGGTCCAAAGCACTCGGCCATCTGGGCCCAGATTTTACCTTAATATCCTTCTGCAAATCAGTCTTTTCGTTGATGCTATTAATCATTCCCCCAGAACCGTCTTTTCTTGGTGACCATGTCTGATGAGCTTACCCTTCAAAACCCATCAGGGCAGATCGAAAGGCTAATGCTTCTACGGCTGGAGAAGCTGCCCCTTCGGCCAGTGACCATCAGACGAGCGTCGAGGTTCAGTGGTCAAGTCCGTCCGGCAGATGTAGCAATCCTACTACAATTCTCCTACTACTATAAAGATGTAGCAATCCTACTTCAATTCTCCTACTACTATAAAGATGTAGCAATCCTACTTCAATTCTCAAAACAATTTGGGGAGCACTTAGTGTACTTTTGTACACTAAGTGTACTTTCAGTCCCAACTTTATATTTTTGATTCGAAAAATGTAAAATTTGTGAACGAGGTTCGTTAAGCATCCAGAATAAAATGGTAAAAAACAGGGGGGAAAATTAATTCTAAAATTGAAAGGGAAGAAAATTGGAATCATAACTTTTGAATATATTATAACAAAAAAAATTTCAGAGTGAATTTTATGTTACCATATTTTTCACATTTTCATTTAAATAAATTAAACCTATTGAAGTTCTTCAAAAATACATGTTTCTTCCATATAATGATAAATAAGTGCGAGCCTAACTTAGTGAGAAAAAAATCCAAAACTCATCAAAAGGTTTTAACCCTTGCTCTTCCCTAATTGTCTTGAGCAATGTAGTTAGTTTTGGATATGCACTTTTGAAAAACCACACTGTTAAAAAATTCTGTGCTTGTTTTACTCATGATAATGGTTCCCTGTAGCTGCAACGGCTATGTGGTGAAATGTTCCATTATATTTTCGGTATTTTGCGATTTTTTTTTAAATTATGGAAACATAACTTGAAAATTTGTTCAACCAAACACCGGAAATATGGTGAAACATTTCTTCATACAGCCGTTGCAGCTACTATAGGAACTAGCCAACGTATTTTTTTTTTGTGAAACCAAGCGCTTAATTTTTAACAGTGCAGAGAAATTAATATTTTACATTACATAAAATTTTATTAAATTTTCGTGTATTACTTACTAAAATTATATCACTAAAAATATGCTACCATATTAACAATTAAAAATAATTTGGTAAGTGTATTTGTTGTCGGTAATCAGCTACTATGAATGGATATTTGATAATTAAAAATGGCAACGAAAGGAAGTGTTCCTGGTTACCATAGAGATCTTAATTAAAGTATTAGAGTGGAAATCACGTGACCTATCTATGCTAACGACGGAACGAGCATGGGGGGTCGCCCTCTAAGAGTTAGGGACCAAAATTCTGGAAAGTGTTGCCAACTTTTTAAGTAGAAAGTGCTTAGAAAAAATAAAATTTAATTCTTAAATAAAAAAAAACATAAAAATAAGCTGCTAAATACTAGCTGCATTTTGGAATATTTTTAGTGACTTTAAAAGAACTTGAAACGCTTTTCTATTTCTAGTATATTTTTATAATATTTATTTTGTAATTTTATAATTAAATTTTATTTTTCGAGTATTCTTCTTCTTAATATGGCGGCGGTGGCGGCAAGTTGCCAGTGTTGCCATCACACAAAGAAAAAGAATGCTTAGCAAAATGAATTAAATTTAATTCTAAAATTACAAAATAAATATTATAAAAATACTAGAAAAGCGTTTCAAGTTCTTTTAAAGTCACTAAAAATATTCCAAAATGCAGCTAGTATTTTATGGTATATTTTTTATATTTTAGAATTAAATTTTATTTTTTCTAAGCACTTTCTACTTAAAAAGTTGGCAACACTTTCCCGAATTTTGGTGCCCAACTCTAAGATGGCGGCCCCCATGCTCGTCCCGTCGTTAGCATAGATAGGTCACGTGACTTCCACTCTAATACTTTAATTAAGATCTCTATGACGGTTACCCATCTCCTGTATAAGGTGGTGAAATAAAAAAAGGAATTAAAAGTTAAAGGTATATTCTAAGAAAACCCAAATATTTTATTAAATTGTCAATAAACTTCACCCGTGCTGTAGTGTAACTAAAATTCTGTGACGTTACTACATGCGTCCTAAGAAATATTCTAAAGTAAATTATAGAACCTTAAACGTATATGCACCCCATACTTCATTACAATATGTAATAATGTTTTAACTTTCTATCCTCTTTTACTTCACAAATGTATTGTATATAGGTTCACTGTATATCATTGCGTAAACAACATTGTTTGAAAACTTCTAAATCAAATACTATTTCAATAAACGACTCCGTAAAATTTTCTAATTGTACCTGCTGACCAGTTGGATTGATATTTAGTGTTCAGGAGACAAACAACTTTTGAAGAAAAAAATTCACTCTACAAGTTGCCGTTAACTCCAAACCCTTTTTCTGTCTGATCTAAGATAACCATTACCTGGTAAGAGATTGACAGCTATCAACAAAACCAGCCACAATGTTTCGAGAATAGTGTATATTGTTGCTATTTCTGTGACGCTCCACTAGCTTTTTGAATGAAACTTGACCTATGTATGGCTTCAGCATGTAAGTGCAATTTGCATTTTTTTTCGTTAGATTCTTCATTTAAAAAAAACACATTTAGCTAGTTAAGGCTCTTTAATTTCCGGCATCATCATAATACGTTAGATCCTTCCGCCTTGCCATTAGGTTTGGCATTTTTAATATATTTTTATTTTTCGCCTTTAATTGATAATTAACCCCTTAGGTCTATTACAGGTAAAATTTTCTTAATTTTGTTTTTCTTAAAATTGCTTTTTATATTAATATTTGAAACAAAAGAATAAAGATTATTTTTTAAGTACATGTTTTTAAACGAAATTATATAGTTTTTAATAAAAAAATCATAATACGTACTAAACAATAACTGAAATACAATTAAATACGAATTCAAGTATTGAGAAAGTGGTTCCATGAAAATATGGGTGTTTTATTCTGCACAACCATACTAAATGGACTACTAGCTGTAAGAATATAAATCCATTAAGTTTGTTTGACTTCTTCCAGTATCTTCAACTTAAATCTTATACTTTAGTTTTTGTTCATTTAAAAAAAAAATATTATATGTCAAACTAATAATGCTAAAAATAACATTATAATAAAATACTTTTAAACTTTTTAACATTTTGAAATATTCTCTAAACAGTCATATACATTTTTTACAACTTTTTCAAAAATTAATGGTATGATTTGTAATTTTCCCGCTATAATGGTCAAGTTGCAATAACGTAATTAAAGAGCTGTGTGGAAGAACGTGCTAAGTGACAAAAAGAAAACGAGTAAATTAGCTTCAAAGTTTTTCGTTTTCTCATCTGTTGAAAACGGTACTTGTTAAGCGTAAAAAATATGCTGAGCATAAAGTTCATGAAGAAGGGGAAACTTATCTTTAAAGAAGTAGTAAAGTTGTGCTGCCATCTAGTTTTTATTTTTTAAACTATAAATAAATAGTAAAAATCAAGTATAAGCCAAAACAATGCTAATTAAATTTAGTTGATTTTGTATTCCATTGATAAGAACTATGATTAAAGTTTTAAAAATATTAAAATTTAAATAAGATATTTTTACATAGGTTATTTTTTAGTATTCCTGGTACTGTATGTATCGAGCGCTTGATCTAGATTTTAAAGTTGATACAAATATTTTCCCCCATAAAATATTGGTGTGGCTGAGGGAAATCTCATTTTAATATGCGTTAATAAAAATTAATATAATTAAAACTTCAAAAGTTAATAAGTATGTTAACTTTAACAACGTAATAGTGTATTTTTTAAAAATTTGTTTATCATATGCATTATGCATAGCTTAACTTTGAATAACAATTTATTTAATTGTTGCTTTTTATTTATGAATTTATTTATTTATTTATAATTTTATTTTTAAAGTATGAATGTTTGAGATAAATATTTCAATATAAAAAAAATAGTGTGAGTCTTTGTTTGGTGCTGCCATCTATGGAAAGAGTTTCAAACTTTTGTATATATACTAGTAACAATAAAATATGTAAAAAAAAATTCGTTAGAGAAATTGCTTGACATTTTATTAAAAATAAAATTAAAAAAAAATTAAAAATAAGGGAATTTGCGGTTTACTTCAAAACGTTATCACATATGATTTAAGTTGTTCGGTGTTGTGAAAGAGATGCATGCGTAGTTTAAAAAAAATCCATAAAATTGCAAAGTATTTATAAAAGTTTTCTTTATTTGTTACTCCTTTTGCAGAAATGCGCAGTTTTGATCATTATCTGGTGAAAATATTCTTTTTTTAATGTAATTTTGTATATATACTAGTAACAATTGTATTCTTTAATGACATACGTAACTTTGACATATTATAATTGACCTGTAAGGTATCACCTTTATGACATAATAATTTTTCTTTAATTTTCAAAAAAAAGTGGTTAGTTCAGTAGTACAACCTCCTATGTCAGATTGTGTTGCCATCTATGAAAAAAAACTTATAAGTTTCTACCTTTCTACAAACTTAATTAGACTAAATAAAGCTGCCATCTATGAGCATATATTTTAACTAATTTTAATAACAAAATATTTATGAAGAAAATAGTGGTGTTTAATAATAAAGAACAATTCAAATATAAAAAGATTCAAAAGTCCGTCTAAGGAAATTAGATTAAATATGACGAAAAAGATTAAACAAAATTTTAAAACATATTTTTCAGATAATGTGCTCTATAGAAATTATACAATTAAATAAATTTTAATACTTAAAATGATTAAGAATGGCGATTATTCTGAAGCAAACAAACTGCGCAATTACTACATTTAAAAACATTGAAATAAAAAATTACTATGTTCTATTTAACGTTTAGAGTAATGTGCAGCCATTAACACAACTCTTGTTTAATTTCTTCAATACGAATAAAAATTAAATGGCCATATTGATGAAACGTACTCTAACCATTTTAAAAAAACTATAATGCCTTCAAACGATATTAAAACTATATTACTTATAATTATTTAATATAATAGTTATAATTATTTAATACGCATAATAGTTATATTAGTTATTATACTTTCTGTAAAATACCTTGTTGTTTGCTTATTAATATTATTTTTTTTACCGAATAATTTGAACATTAGCTTCCCCGCTACGTTTATTACGTAAAAAGGGGAAGGTATTATAATCGTTCTGTCTGGTATTATAATCGTTCTGTCTGTCCGTCCGTTCGTCAATCCCTTTCACAAATTGCAAGGCTCACACTCACAAGCAAGTGGACTACGTCATTTTGAAGCAAAAAATCATTCTAGGCTAAACTTTATCTAAATGAAAAATAAATCTCTTGAAAACAATATTTATTCAGGTGAAATAATGCAGTTTAAATTGATATCTTATTACAATTAATGCTCTAGACTGGGAATTTTTAATTGTAGCCAGTGGCTACCAGAATGAAAAAAAATGATAGCCACATTTGGATTTATAGTAGACATTTTCAAATTTAAGTATATAACACAAAAATAAACTGCGATTTTCCACGAAACGCAAATGTATTAAAGACATTTTTGATATGAAAAGATTGACAGCAAAAAAAAGAGGATCATACAAAATATGTAAGTATTATGTGATTGGCCATTATTAAAAGGAGAAAATTAATTTAAATATTTATATACTATTGGTTTCGGAGAATTCGATTCGCCACGATAGTTCATGAAATTTTCTCATATCAGAATTGTTTAAAGGAATAGTTGAGATCTTAATCAGCTGTAAATCAATCACTTGTAAATTGCCGCGATCGTAAAGCAAGATTTAAAAATCAAATTTGAATTTAAGATTTTCGTCGCCCAGCTGCATTCACGTCACACGCAGGCCGACTCAGTGACATAAACACAAAACACCGGCCAATGATGAGGGAAAAATTTCACCGATAAGCAACAACTGTCGGCCTAGGAGGATAGAAAGAACAGGAGTCGTCACGAGGATTCAAACGCACGGGAACTGAGTGAAGCCAGAGGTGGAGGGGAACCGGGGGAAGGCAGCTGCCTTTATCTACCCCTAGTTAACATGGGGTTCTATGGGAGAATTTACGATTTTTCGTTTTAAATGAAAAAAATATGATCACGTTACGAAAAACGAATACACATATGTATATTTCTAATATGCTCAGTAGATATATATATGTATTATTTAAAATACAATAACAAATAAACACTCAAAACTAGGCCATATTAATATTGGTTCCTCTGGAAATCTTAAAATTATTTAATCATAACTTGGATTTTTCAAAAAAATCTTTTATTAAATCTTAAAAATCTGCTGTTCATCATTAATAGTTATTATTTTTGATCGAACAGATTGTTTAACGAATATATAACAGAACTTTTATTTAAGTTGCATATGAAATGCGAAATAAAGTAATCTGATTAGTATATTTGATTCATATAACTTGCATATTTATTCTTTTTATTAAACAATTTTAATTAATGATAACCAATAAATGCTTAAAACTGATTTGATTACTTTTTTTATGTCTACTTGTTAATTTTAAGAAATCTAATATATTAAGTATTTTTTTTTACTAATTTGAAATAATTACTGCGATACTTATGCTACTAAATCACTAATACTTGTAGCTATTTTTTTTTTGAATAAAATAAAAAATCAACTAATACTTTTTTTAATCAAAAATACATTAAATGGAATTTTTACAATTAAAGTTGTATAAATAGATTTAATTACCAGGTTTTTATATTATGTTTGTCACTATTTTAATGAATAAAATAGAAAATCCACTAATAAAGATTTTTTCTTTTTTTTTTTTAAATAATCTATGATACAATGTTTACCAATTGAAGTTCTATATATATATAAAAAACATTAGATTTTAAATCTATACTGGATCTATAATAGTTCAAATTTTGTTGCCAGTCATTGTTAACACATTCGCTGCCACTATATCATCGATAGAGGCTTCATCGATAGAAGCTGATAAAGTAGAAGAACATCCTGTTTTTAAAACCTGTTCGTTACAATGGAAATGAACTAACTATTCTTCATTTTCGAACAAGTACAAATCTTAGTTCTAGGTCGTAAAATTGCAAGGTTAGGTTAAATTAACGTCGCTAACTAATGCTACACGACAGCTAGTCGTAAAAATACGAGGAAATGTTCCTGGCCTTTTCCAACCGGATAACTCATCATCTGTCACTAATTATTGAATTAAAAGCCAATTACCAGATTTGCTTCAGTGATTATTTTTTCGACTATAAAATCATCATTAAATTTTCATAATTCATATTTTATTGGGGTAGTTTTTGTTTGAAAAAAATACAAAAAAATAATAAAACAGACTATTTGCATTTTTTTTAAAAACTAGATTGTTGAATAACAAACTGAACCACACTGCGAAATGCAGTATGTCTGGTGTCTGGTCGCCTTACACTTGAGACGAAGGATTTGATTTCCTCGTAATTTTAAATATAATGCCTTCTTTCAAATCATCGAGTGATTATTCCAAGCACAGCAGGATCGGTTTCAAAAGTTACAAACGAACTTGAACTCATAAGAACGGTTGGCAAAACGGTACTATGAATTTCATCAGAATGTGCTGTTATCGATGAATCGGAACCACGCGACTACCTAAGGAGTCAGTGGCATCCAACGTGTTAATGGGTTAAATAGGTGAAATTGTTGAAGCTTGATAGAATAATAGAAATAGATAAAAATATTTGTTATAACTTTGATACATACATGAATTGAACTCTACATCTAATAAGTTTTCTTTCTTCTGGCTAATAAATTTTTTAAAAGTAAAGGGTTTTGCAGAATAGTTATATGGTACCGATTACTGACAGAGAAAGAGGGCCCATTTTGTTTTATTTTTTTTTCTTTCATAACAAATGTACTTCATTATTGCGCAAATCAGCTATAGATTTCATTAATTATTTATTTTCATTAATTATTACTAATTCATGAAAATTCGAGGTTTCGTAAATTGCTAAAAACTAAGGTTTTCAGTGTGATGGCGTAGAGAGGGAGAGGAGAAGTACCTTAAAATTTTTGAAATTAATAAAATATATAAGCGATTTTCGTAAAACAAATACTTTCCAAACTTTAATGATGATTGACTTTAAAGAGTTCTTCATTAGGGCAATTCCATTAGTTGATTTTCTATTTTTTTTACAAAAATAGCGACAAGTATTAGTGGTTTAGTAGTATAAGTATCACAGTAATTAATTGCAAATTGGTAAAAAAAATACTTAATATATTAACTTCATTAAAACTAACACGTATACATCAAAAATATTAATCAAATCAGTTTTAAGCATTTCTTGGTAATCATTAATAAAAATTGTTTAATAAAAAGAATATACGCAAGTTATGCGAATAAAATATAATAATAAGATTACTTTATTTCGCATTTCATATGCAACTTAAATAAAAGTTATAATATATATTCGTTAAAAAATCTCTTCTATCAAAAATATTAAACGTTTAATGATGAACAGTAGATTTTTAAAATTTAATAAAAGATTTTTAAAAAAATCAAGTTTTAACAAAATAATTTTAAGATTTCCAGAAGAACCAATATTAATATCGCCTAGTTTTGGGTGTTTATTTGTTATTGTATTTTAAATAATACATGTATATCTACTGAGCATATTAGAAATATACATATGTGTATTCGTTTTCCATAATGTGATCAAATTTTTTTCATTTAAAATGAAAAATCGTAAATTCTCCCATAGAACACCATGTAAAAGTGGGGTAGATAAAGGTCCCTTTCTCCCAAGAGGGAGGGGAAAGCTTTTTCGCTTCACGCCGAAGGCCACATGACGACTCCTGTTCTTTCTATCCTCCTAGCTGTCAGCAAGTCTTTCTTCCCGACAGAATCGCATCGGAGCGTTTTATTATTACTATTTAAGAAATGCAGCTTCAGTATTAATTATTTGTTAAACAAAAATTAAAAGTTATGATCGCCACTTTTGGCGACTGGGGTTCGATTTTTATGTAGCCACTTTTGATGTAATAGTCTCCAGTTGGCGACTGGCGACCGCTAATCTAGAGCTATAATTACAATAGAGTTCTTTTGATGGTTCATTATATATGTATGAAGAAAAATGCATAGAGAATTCTGACTTTGCATAAAAAATATACAAAGTTTCGGTTTTATTTTTTAACGATCAATTTTATTAATTATTTATTTTTCGAAATGTAAATTAATTTATCAAATGATAATTATACCAATTGAACTTACGAAAGAAAGTAAATGAAAATGGGAAATTGTGGCGACTAAAAAGTATTTATTAAAAAAAAAAAAATTACAAAATTTTTCTTCCAACTTTCGAAAATAAATTTAACAAACGATAAATATTGTGTTTCGATAAATATACGATAAATATTGTGTTTCCTCTAAGACAGTGGTTCCCAACCTTTTCTGTAACATCGCCCCCTTCTTTAAGTTGACTAACAAATATCGCCCCCCTTTAATTTTTATAATTTGTCCAATTATAATTTGAGTGAAGTGTAACCAAAGCAGCTTTATCAGGTTTAACTCTTAAATAAAATCGAAAAAAAAAACAAACATTATGTTTATTTTTTTTCTATTTTTATTTAGATTTTTTCAAAGAATGAAAGTGAAATAATTAACTAAGATCTTTAAACTCAATTCTTGAAAATTTAAGAGAGTTGACAATAAAAATTCAAGAAAAAAATTTAACGTTGAAAACTTTTTTATTCTTTCTTTTTTCAAGTTCATTCGCAAGTCTTTGAGGCAAATCTCCAATTGATTTCTTTGTTTAGTGAGCAGCTGGATAACAGAACTAACCCTTTTTTTAAAACTAAATATATTGACGGAACGAGATGAGAGGTAGTTCAGTTTTTTACCACAGTTTAGAATCAGTGTAAATAAGTTTCACGTAGGCTAACTCATAACCTCTTTACTTGAAATGAGTTTCGCCTCACAGTCATACTTCAGATCTACAAACTCCGTCTACAAAGAGTTGTCAAGGTTATCCACAACCCAGATTCAGAAGGGAATGACCAACAATAGAATCAGAAATTTTTAACTTGGTCAAATCCTCAAATCTTGTAAGAATGCCAGTTTGAAATTGTTATAGTGATGAAAAAATTGGAATGGTTTTACTGTACTATGAAACAGTATATTTTAATCCCCCCCCCCTTTGAATACTCATCGCCCCCCTATCGCCCCCAAACTATTTATTGCCCCCTTGATAACACAAATCGCCCACTTGGGGGCGATCGCCCCCAGGTTGGGAACCACTGCTCTAAGAGCACAAATGCTGTGTGGTTCTGTAACAAACCTACTTGTTTACTTTTTTTTTATAACAGACCCTACAAATATCCGCATCCACGACTCATTGACATAAAAATATGAACTCAAGATCATTATTTAAAGTTTTTCTGTTTTACCGCATTTCATGTGCAAAAGAAGTGACAAATCTGTTTATTTACACCTCTGATAATGGTTGTAGTTGTACCGAATGCATTTAGAACTGCACTGATTGATCATTCCAAATTCTGCATAATGTTGAAGAAATGAATTTTTCTTCTACATTAAAATAAGAAGTAATTAAATAAATCAAAGGAATATAATTAAAACACAAAAACACTATGTTCTATTCAATGGATCCTTTAAATCGAAATCGTAAAAGCGATAATAACTCTTCCATTTTAAAATATTCATCATAAAAGTAAACGAAAAGAAAGTCCATCTGTTATCCCCACACACTAACACAGGAGACGGCAACCTCCGCCTGGTGACGTCACAGAAGAAGGCCGAATACGTCACAAGAGGAGGCCAATTGAAATCGGCGAGTGGTAGTTGATGTGAACGGCAAAAAAGGTAGAATATAGGGTAGGTTTGGTTTGGGGTTTCTCTTTCGAAGTTTCGTTGATTCGCTCTAGTACAGTGAAGTGATACATAGAATAAATTAAAGATATTGTGCATTTAAATATCACATTAAGTTATATTTGAAATATGTTAAGGAATTGTCAATGATTAGAATGATTAATCAGTTAACAGTTTTGTTGAATTTTGAAAATCGGAATCCAGAATAAGGAAATAAATTAGTTTCCAATAGCAGAGAAATATTATTTACATGGGGCAGAATATAACAGTATTGACATTTATTTTAAGGGAATACTTGAAACAAAGTAAGGTAAAGTTCACTTCAGAAACAGAAAAATTTACCTTCTACTATAGTACTTGCACCCAATATGGACAATATGGATAGTGCTTTTGGTCAGACACCCTTAATATCTTTAAAAGTTACAGTTTTAATCGAGAGATAGAGGTACATGCGGTGAAGAAAACCAGTAAAAGTTATTTTAGCATACACTCTTAAAACAAAAGAGTGACATCCACTCCTGTAGGAGAAGTGCATTTTCGACAGTGGAAAGGAGAGAATATTAACTCACACCGAGTTAAAATCACTCGTTTGGAGTTATCCTGTTGCAGGTTTCACATACAAAGGATAAACTCCTATAGGGAAAGTGCATTTTCAACACTGGAGGAGTGAAAATTAACTCAGACTGAGTTAAAATCGCTATTTTCGTTGTGTTTGAATCGTGGCGTGGTATCGTTTCGTGACATCGAAATTAAAATACAAGAAAATTTCAGAAAAAAAAAATTAGGATTCGATGTTCTTCAATTATTTAAAAAAAATGCAAAATTTCAGCTGCTCATTTAAAAAGCATTAGAAGCATTTTCACCTTTGCCATTTCCAAAAATTGCTCGAGAAACTTTGTTTTTTTAAATTATCAATATTTTTTAGAAGAAATAACAGGAATGAAAGTCGGTAGGGGATACGTCGCAATGTAACACGCCAAATGTTTTTATGCTAGTATTTAATAATAAATGTATGTGTTGAAATTCAAATTTTTTTTTACACCAGTAAGAATTTTTTATTGATAACAAATACAACATTTCCAACAGAAGATAATCTAAATGAGAGCGAAACATATTTTTATAGACATCGTTTAGTGGAGTGTTTTTTTATTAGTTTAGTAAATGGCCTGTAGATGGCGCATAATGACTAGTCACGGAACTTTTTTGGATGAAGATCCCTGTGCCACAGGACCACAGCAATGGAGTTACCATAGAGCTCTATCAGAAAGTTTAATAAAACAGCAGCAACAACAATAAATAATAATAACAATAATAACAATATTAATAACAATAATAATAACAATATTAATAATAATAATAATAATAATAATAATAATAATAATAATAATAATAATAATAATAATAATATAATAATAATAATAATAATAATAATAATATAATAATAATAATAATAATAATAATAATAATAATAATAATAATAATAATAATAATAATAATAATAATAATAATAATAATAATAATAATAATAATGTGCTAATAGATAGATAGATGATGTTAAATGATCTACCTTTATATACTTCACAAGCAAAATACTTATTTAAATAATGTGGCCCCTATGTAATATCAATGTAATGTGAGATACATCACTTCTCCGTGTAATATCCTGTATCCGAAAGAGTGGTCATAAATTCCACCATGCGCATGATCAGCACGGAAGGGGTCAGATTGCCAAGTGTCAAAGTGTGTCTCATTTGGACGGCATGATCTCTAGGGAAAAAAAGGTCCGCTTAGCCGGTTGAGCATGGAAGACGTCACCTTTTTGCGGAATCAAGACTTGTCGCGGGTTGCGCTTCGTTGATTGTCGCACTTGTAGCTCAACGAAAGGTGCTGGGGAACAAGACCAATGTTAGTTAAATAGTAAACAGTAGTACTGAGAAGTATCCAGGCCCGCCTCATCGTTTATGCCTACGAGGTCCGGGCCTTGGGCCCATTATTTTAGGGGGTCCCAAAATTGACTTTAAACCTATACATTTTTCACTATGATAGATTGATATCATTAAATTTGGGAATATCTTACTTAATTTTTTTAAAATTTAAGCTATGTATTTTTTGTTAAAATGTCACTCTGAAAAGGGCCTCCAAACGTATCCGGCATTGGGACCTACCTGTCATATTCAGACCCTGAAAATATCTTCATATTATTTCGAGCTTTGCAAACGAACATACAATCGTATGTTTTCATCAACAGTATCCTTAGCCACAATTAAAACAAAGGTTAATCATACCTTAAATTTAAAAATATTATTTTCTCTCTTTCTTTTATATTTTATTATTCAGTCGTCGTCATGCCTTTAAACAGGTAAAAAAGATATGACTTAGCTACTTTTTTAGGAAATACATCATTAACATCTAAATTTTTCTTCCGTATGTTAGTGCATTAACTTGAAAATAGGCAATACATAAACAGAAGTATTTTATACTACTTTTAATCAACTGAATTTACAGAAAGAGAACATAACCCCACATTAAATTCCTTTCATATATAAACCTTTAATAAGTAAAGAAAAACAACCCTGAAAATCGGAGAGAACCAGCTCTCGTACAACCAAGCTAACTGAGCTCGAAACAAATTTCTGCACATTAGGCCATAGACGAAGAGTAATAACTAAAGAGCTTAGTGGAAGAACGTGCTAAGTGACATTTTTGAAAATATTTAGATTTTTGTGTCAATGAACATATTACTAACTTTTTTTTAACAATAACTAGTTACCCTCTTTTCATAAACTTTAAGTGAAATACATCCTTTACAGTTACCAAGCACCGTTTTCAACAGATTTGAGTGCAAACTAAGAATTAAAAAGCTAATTTTCTAGTTTTCATCTTTTTGTCACTTAGCACGTTCTTCCACTAAGCTCTTCAACTGGCAGGGCCACAATCCGGCCGAGCAATTTTCGCCTCATGGGGTTTTTGATTGACATGTTTCCGAGCCAGCGTCCCCTTGACTCGGCGACGGACTCCTGTAATTGCCAGTCCAAAGTTCGACAACAATAATGCAGCCAGAGTGTTTACTCTTCTAGGCCCCTATCCCCTCTTCTGGGCAGTAGAACGATTCTTTGGAGAATATTGATGTGATGTTGAACTTCAAGGCAATTTTTAACCCCTTCAGACCTGGCGTCCGATATACTGGAGATCAACTTTTTTGTCATTTTCATTTTAAAACAATTTTATAGGTCTTTTAAGAAGAAATGTCATTTTTTTTTAAAATCCGGAATGTAGAATACTTTTTATAAGCTTATATATATATTTATAGGCTTTATGTCTTAGAAAAGTGGTGACGCACCAAGCGGTAACATATATTAATGAATTTATTTTTGAGCTAAAATTAACAAATTGTTTAAATTTTGGGATTTGTAATTTCAGGCAATTGCATAAAGTATCGAAAATTAAAAAAATGTTATTGTTTCCTAAAAAAAAATGTGATTTATTTAAATTTTAATTTTTTTAAAATAAAAAACTTTCTTGGAAATTCTTCAAGATGTTCAATTTTTAATTTTTGAGATCCTTATGACCGCAGTAGGTCATATAGTAAAAGAAATCAATTTTAGACAAGGATTTCGAAATTCCGACTGAAGGGAATAATGAGTTCAAAATATTTTCGAATTTTTCCTTTTGAAGAGTTTGATAGAGTGCTGCCATTTATCAAAAGCTAAAAAAATAAACTTTAATTTCTCTCTTTATTATATTATTTTATTGTAATTTAACCGCTAAATACTGCTTGTCTGAATACTGTATTTTTGAGATTATTTTTTATAAATGTTTGTCTGTATAAATACAGAACTAAGTTTGAAAGTTTTCACACTTGAATTGCCAGATCTTTTACCACGTGCAAGACATACTAGAACATATATATTTGATTTAGCATTAAATTCTTTTTAGTGCAAATTTTTTTATTATAAGCCAGCTCCCGTTTTTTTTATGATGGACTTAAGTAATTGCTGTTCAACAACACACACAGATTGAAAATAACACTTGAAAAGTGGTTACATGTAGTGGTTAAAGTGGTGAGATAGAGGCAAGCATGTCAACTTCAAATCAAGATATGACACTTTTCAACCAGACTTGACACTTTTCTTTCTTAGAACTGAGAGATAGCATCTTTGTTTACAAATCTGCGAAAGTGTTCGGGGAGCAAATTGTCCAGAGGGAGTTATGCAGAGTGTTGACGTTGACCTTCAATCGAATACAAATGAAAGCTTAACTCTGACGACTGTGATAATAAATAAAAATGAACTCTTTTGAATGGTATTTGTCAATGTAGTGAAGTAATGGCTAGCAGGATAGTTTAGCTGGACAGAAATCCTGAATTGTATGAACGATTGATACATTAAAGATATTGACGATTATATTTATATTAATGTAGTGTTGCCGAAGATATTACACAACCCATGTCTAACAGAAGGTACCTCACGGTGAAGACCAAGTTGTTATAGTAATTGCAATATGTTATGTTAATTTTAGTATGTTACTTCCAAAAACAAAATTATACAATGGAAAAAACCCTTATTTCCACAACTGATCAGCATCAGCATCGATTTCTATTCAATGACATCAGTATCTTTAAATGAATGTAATAAACAATGGCAACCATGGTTCTACTCAATCAGTATCTTAAAATGGATGAAATGAATGTAATAAACAATGGCAACCATGGTTCTACTCAATCAGTATCTTAAAATGGATGAAATGAATAATATCAGTATGGATGTAATGAATGATATCAGTATCTTAAAATTAATTGTAATGAACAATGGCAACCATGGCTCCACTCAGTGATATCTTTATAAAAGAATGCAATGAACAATGGTAATAATGGTTTAAGTTCACAGGAAATTACTATGCATTGCGCCAGTTGTGCAAATTGAAAATAATGTTGATAAATAATGATTTTCAATAACTACATTTTAGTTTTTGCATGCTGCTACTAAAATGAAATTTCTATTTTAAAAAATAGCCCCATCTCTCCTCCGATTAAGCATCAATGTCGGTATATTATCAGCATCTCTATGCCTTATCAGGTTCTCACATTCACGACATCTACTCGAAATAAATACCATAACGAGCAGCCATAATCTGCGTCGATTCCGCAAGTCGGAACAAAGAGACAATTTATTTCGAACGTAAATTCGCAGATTTTCACTTCAATATACATTGAAGGAACGAGCAACGGCAACCCTTGTTTATAGGTTGGACAGGAAATCGCCATCTCGATTGTGACGGAGATACTTGGCAATTGTTTGAGGAGGTGCCATGCTCGATACTATCATCGACTAAAAGACCTTGAAACACAAGATATTTTACTGCTTTTTTTCCAGATGGGACAACCAGATACGGGGGTACGTGACAGGTAGATGATTTTTTTTTCGGTATATAGGAAAACACTTACTGAAACTTCTGGATTTCAAGTGGTTTGCTTAGTACTTTGGCTTTTGTTTGGTTTATAAGAGGTAGAGGAATCTTGCTTTTTCCGAGACAAATTTCGTGGAAAAGCAGGCTGTTTGAGTCTTTCACAAATGTGAAAGGTATGGAAGAAATAGGTTAAGGGGATTGTGGGTATAAAATTGTTTTTATTTTTTTATTTTTTGCGATTTGGTTATTTTTTTAGTTTTTTCTTGGATTTTGAAACTTACTAACATATTTTTGATAGTTTTGTCTGAATGCTATTTTAATTGTAATTTTTCTAATCATTTTCAACCGAAATATTAATTGAGGATTCTATGAACTGTTGGGACGACATTATGGGCTCATATTGGAACTAGGGAAAGTTGATTAGAAATGATTCATGACCCAAATAATTTTCTCATAATTAAAAACAGTTTTGAAAGTCGGAAATGGAATAATTTCTATTCTTTCAGTTAGCGAATCATATGGTGAAAATAACAACCAAAGCAGTCTCAATAGAGAGTGTGCAGACTATTGGCTAGATGTAAACTACAAAAAAAATGTGACAATCATGTAAATCGTTACAAATCTTCTTGTATTCATGTTGACCAAGGCCTACTCTAAGAAAATTCCGACTATATGCACAAAAAAATTTCAGTGCCCCTTTACGAGAAATGTTGAGTATGATTACCCGAAATGATGGTGGCAATTAGCCGCTGCATTATATTTTTTAATAATATTTTATCGGCTATCTTAAAACATCGATCAAACTAATCATATTAGTTAAATGCACGAGTCAAATGCAAGCTAAAAACAAAATGGCCATTCCATAAACATTAAAATTTACTGAAACTTATTTGGGGGGTCTAGTGTATTTAGTTTATAAGAAACTAAAATTCAGCGGCCTCTAAAATTTAAGAGCCCTAAGCCCTGGCCTAACAGGCGTTATTATAGATCAGGCCCAGATGTTGACAGTTTTGGTTCTATTACGTATCAGCCCCGGGGGCACAATACTATGAAATATACATTATCTGAAATAAGGTGGCTAGAAACATATAATAGTAAGAGTAATAAATTTTTCTACGACTCAACTGACGTGTGCATTTCTTTTCATGAAAAGGGAGGCATAAGAATATTGAATAACAATGGATTATAAAAAAGAAACACGATAACACAGAGTTAGAATGAAAAGAAACGCGTGTCCATTTCTCTTTGCGAGACAATGACACCTGTATCAATTGCGTGTAGAGAGGGGGATCATTGCAAATTAGCCATGGATCTACTGCATCAACTTCATTCACTCATCAGAGTCATTGGGAGGGGTGGCCACATTTGGCTGGTAATCGACTGTTTCATTATCAGAGAAATATTTTTTTTTAAAGTTTTTATTCACGTTGTTTTTCTTATTAACGTATAAACTGTTGTTATTGTATTTCTAGCTATCATTTTGAAGTCGCGAAAACTAAAGGTTGTGAGTTTGTAGTAACGGGCATTTGGAAATAAGGCGAGAAGAGTTTATAGGATTCCAATACAGGCGCGCAGCCAGGATTTTTTCAAGGAGGGGGCTTGACTTCAGAAGGGCACTTTTACACAAATTTATGGGGGCCAGGAGAAAATTTTTGAAATGTTGATCTTCCAAAGCGCTATGTTTGAAATAACTTTAATATGCTAAATTTACAAACGAGACTACTGGGAAGAAAACTTAAGACTGTAGAGTGGTTGATAAATTAACTGGAATTCTGATAATTGGTACAAAAATAGTTCTTACATTGGAATTGGAACCCGAGGAAAAATTATTAAAACCCCCCAAAAAATAATTCAACTTTGTGAAAGGAGATTAAAAGGAATGAAATGTTTTCAAAAAATTCTGATATCTACGTCGTTTTTTTGACATAAGATTATGAAATTTCTAATAACGATTCTTTAATTCGTTCATACCAAGAAATCGAATGAACTCCAAAAGCTATAGGAAAAAGCAAAATTTTACACATTGCCATTTCCGTCAATTGTTAAAAACAAACCCTCATTCAAAAAGATACATTTAAAATTCAAAAGCATCCATTTTTTCAAATTGAATAATTTATAAAAGATAAACAGTTTCTACTTTTTCTTTTTTTTTATTACTCAATAATCACTAATGATTCAAAATAATAAATATAATTTTTTACCTGAAAGTGATTTATTTTGTGAGCTTCAAAATAAAAAGGGTTATGATACCAGGATTGGAACACTCAAAGTTTTAATCACTGATGTTAACTTTTAAAATTCGTCAATACTTTTCCAAAGATCGACTTCTGATAATAATGAATGAATCGCTGATCCAATCACTAGAAATAAAATTTCACAGCACCATTTCTTTCATCGAAAGTAGCCTTATTGCAGTAACATGGAACTAAATACTGAAATTTTGATGAAATGATCATACTTCTGCAAACCTCCGCTCCAGCTACTTATTACTTGGTCAATGTACGGAATAAATAAAAATATATGATTTGGCAGTTTCAGCAGGTTGGATTTCCCTAAATTTTTGTGTTTCGCCTTTCCGAGAACATTGATTTCAAAATCGTGATTTAAACTAAGCGCTTCTGCCTTTTTAACCCTTTCAGTTCCTACTTTCAGTCCCAATGGCAATTTGGCATCATCATTTTTGATTTTTTTTCTGATCATCTATAGCCATTTATGATATCAAAAAGCATATCATTCGAATCTTCAAACTTTTTTTCTATTAGAAATTATTTTTTATTAATCCCAATAGATGTCAGACCGATTATTTTTTTAAAATTATAATCTGAAACATGATGATGCAAATGGAATCGCTGCTACCGAAAGAGTTAAAGATAGAGGAAAAATGTTCTAATGCCTTTTCGCACCCATGCCTAAAAAACACGTTTAAAATCTCTAGTCTATAGTGTGAATAAGTTATAGAACTTCAGTTATAGAAGCCTAGAAACAGGCAAAGACAACTTTTTGAAGCCGTCGTCCGTTTATTTAGTAGTTTGCATGCAGTGCCAAAATTGGGACTTATGGAGCCAAGGACACAAGTGAATTTAGGGACCCTACAACGTCTATCAAATTTATAAAAGTGTAAAACTTTTAACAATTGCCTTAAATACTAGTGTACACACTGCTTATATTTAACATTTTTGTAATAAATTTTAATGCATACTTAAGATAGAGCATAAGAAACATATTATATAATATCATGCATGCCATATTATATTTTACATGCATAATTTTATTCTCGTTACTAGGGCATAATTTAGAGAAATAATAAGTGACATAACTACTATTGTGGCTTGCTTTAAAAAAAGTCAATGGCACTGGGTTCAATTTCATTATATTTCATAGAAATTTTTATGGCAACTATTTTTGGCGCGCATTTCTTTCAATATTATTCTTAAGTAAATTTATGGCATTGGGTGCCGCGGGCACGTGTCCCGTTTGCCCTGCCAGAAATCAGGCTCTGTTTGCATGATAATTCGTTTTAATGCATTTTGGAAAGTTGTTATGAGCAACGTTTCGTTTTTCAGGAATATTGTGCAAAATTGTCTTTTTTTGTCATAAAATACATTTTTGATTATTTTATTTTTTTAAATTACATAAGTTTGGGCAAATTAATTTGGCAAAAGGGCACTTTGTCACGGTCAGAGGGGGGGCTCAAGCCCCCCGAGCCCCCTCCCTGGCTGCGCGCCTGTTCCAATATATTTGAAAAAATACTATTTGAACGAGTGTAATTAAAAATTTGGTGTTAGAGTTGTTGCAGCTACTAAGAACCATATTTTTGGTGAAATCAAGAGCCAAATGTTTAACAGTGTGGCAAGTCTTATCTTATTGGTTAGAGATTAAAAAGAATCTTTATGCTCACTTTATTTTCATTTCTTATAAAAACAGTGAGTTATTTAAACAGGTTAAGCACAAGGAGAGGTTGTTTGATAAAATTAATCAAGCTCCAAATAAAGTAGATTGACTCATATTTGTTTGTTTCTATGCATTGGATTGCATATTTTGAAAGACGTCATATTGAGATAAATTAAAACAATTACGTTTGTCATTAAAATAAATTAATGTCCAAAATATAAGAGAAGATAGTGAGCAAAAAAACAAACATATGTTTCATTCATGATGAGTTGTTCATTAACAAGTATTCATTGCATTAATACACAGAACATTAGCTGATAATTGAAGAGCTTAATGGAAGAACGTGCTAGGTGACAGTTTTGAAAAAAAAATAGAGATTAACGTGTAAAGGAACAGATTGTTCCGTCCTTTAAAGGGAAGAAGATTATCCTCTTCCATAAATTTTAATTCAAGTATATTTTTTACCTTCTGTACGTGCCGTTTTCAACGAATCTAAAGGCAAGCGAAAAACTTTAAATGTGATTTTTTAAAAAATAAAGCCGATTTTAATTGAAGAGCTTAGTAGGAGAGCGTGCTAAGTGACAAAAAGATGAAACTGAGAAAATGAGCTTTAAATTCTGTTTACCAATCGATTGTCAGGTTTGATTCAGTAAAAGTCAGGTACAGTTTTCTGAAGAAAAAAAACAGCTTTCTTTCCATAATGCAGTTAATAAGTCGTCTTGGCGATCGTGTTGGCGCGGCCAGTAGTAGATATATCCGTTTCTTGGGGGATGCATGCAGCCATCAGATAAGGATTAGTGTCCGAGTAGTCGTAATCACGGGGTGGCGAGATGAACGGAAATCGCATCCGCACGTCCCCAGCATCCGCAGCACGCACCCTTTTCTTGTACCAAGAGGCAGTATGTGTTTTTATTGCGAGAATAGTTCCTTTTGGTTTATGTGGTTCAATAAGAAATAACGGGTGTGGGACTATTTTGTTTCCACAAAGGGGCTGCATTATTGGTGACTAAGCCTTTGCAGACTCGGCATATTTTCTCGGAAGAAAAATACTTCTTCTTTTTCTTCTTCTCACTCCTCACGATTATCTATATGCTACTTTTCCCATGTAATTTCAATTGAGAGTAATATCTTTGTTTAAGCAAACGTTGTGGACTTATTTTATATATCCCTCAAGTAAACAAAGAGTTTCAAACAGTAAAACACAAAAATGTATTTTAATACCATCTAAATATATATAGGAAGTTGCCGCCCCGGTGGAGCAATAGTTAGGACTCTCGCCTTTGGAGCTGCTGGGTTCGGGTTCGAATCCCGGTCAAGCATGGATGTTTGTGACCGTCAATAAATGTTGTTATTTGTCTATGTGTTATTCATTTCTTTGTGACTGTAAAAATTCTTTCTGTGTCTGTCCCACTTGACGAAAGCTTATAAGCGGTTCTCTGAACAAGCACACAAGCTGGAATATATATGTACCATACCATACCATACTGCATAGGAAGTTGAAATTCTATATTAAAAATTCAAACGAAATTCCAAAATACAAAATTTTAACTGTGCCCATATAATTGTAAAACAACAGTGTGGTTTTTTCCAATCACCTTAGCAGGAAAAAGTCCATTATGCAAAGAACAAAATTTAATAACTACAGGGGTTTTTTAGGTTTCATGAATCGTTTCTTCAACGTAATAACTTTTGGGGAAAATAACTCCTACATGGTCTTTATCATCTTTACTTTTCCGTGTATACTGTCCCATGGATGACCGTCGTCTTTGTAACGTGGTTTCTTTTACAGTTTACACTGGTTCTACGAAAATCCTAAGATATAGGTTGGTTAGACAGAAACGCAACTGATATTCATTATAAGTTATTGTATATTATTGCTATTTATTACGTATGTATACACGGCCTACTCAAATACTAAGGCCAAAGAAGCTCTCCTAAACACTCTCGGTGACAGAATTTTTGACGTCATCGTTCCGAGTGAAGTTGTTCCGAAAGTGAAGTTAACCGGTCTCGAAACCTGGTCGGATACACTTGTTTACGGCTGACTACATTTTAGGATTCCGAATGCCTCCTAACTAGTTTCTCAATCTTCGGCACTCGGAATAGTGACGTCAAAAATTCCGTCTTGCTCATGTTTGGGAAAGCTTCTCCAGGCCTTGTTTTTGAAGTTGGCCGTGGTGTATATGGATAAACAGTCAACTTTACAGTTTAGCAATTCATTTTTTTTTACACCAATCAACAAAAATTATACGAAGTACGCCTAGTTATTAATTGTTGTCAGGTTAATTTGCTTTAAATTTTAAATGAAACCAAAAATACCATAAAAAATCAAAATAACGGAAAAATAACAGTAAGGAAATAGCAGCAGGAGTATTTAAGAGTATTTCGTAGAACGAGCACGAAAAACTGCGTAGTAAATTAAACAAATTTAGTCCTACGTTTGGGGAGAATTTTTTTTTATTTTATTTTTTCTACTATCAACAGGAGCTTCCATTCAAATTTCTGATGACTCCACATAAACTCCACATTAAAATCAGTCACGTAGAGTTAAAGCTTTTTCAAACTAACGATTTAAGGCTTCATTGTTTCTGAGATGTAACTGCTTTTTCTTTTCTTCTGTTTTTGCTTTTATTGGTTATTGCTTATATCGTGTAATAACGGAAATGACTACTAATAGTTTTGCTGTTGAATAGAAATAGATACATTGGAGGGAAAAAGCTGTTTGTTGTAATAGTCATTTGTGTTATTAAAATGTGAAGCGAGAAGTGATCAAGTGTATTCTTTGTGCTAACAGTTTTTTTATTGTGTGCCTCCTTGATAACTAAAATTTAAATCCATCTACAATCTCTCTCCATTGAACATTAATTTATTCTGCTTCATAGTGCTTTGGAGTAAAAATAAAAATTTATTTGTGTATCCCTTAACAATAAAAAAATTCAAATTCAATTTCATTCATTTTTTATTCTGCTTGTTCCTTTGGAGTTAAAGTGCAACTTTTTTTATTGTATGTATAATCCTTGACAATAAAAAATTTCACTCCATCGTCCATCTCTTCATTGTATATTATTAGTTTCTTTTTCCTTTGGAGTAGAAGAACAATTCATAATTGTTTTCTCTTTGACAATTTTTTTTTCACTCCATCTCCTTATTGTATATTCATTTAACCAGATTCTTGTTCTTTAGGAGTAAAACTAGAATTTCTTTTTGTGTGACTCTTGTCAATAAACGAATTCACTTCATCTTCCACATCCTCTTCATATGTCCTTTTTTTCTTGTCCTTTGGAGTAGAGGTGAAATTTTGTATAATGTCCACCTTGGCAGTAAAAAATTTCATTCCATCTTCCATCTCCTTATTCTATATAAATTCCCCCCCCCTTTGCTCCGTTGGAGTAGAAGTGCAATTTTATACTGTTTTCTCCCTGAAAATCATAACTTTCTCTCCATCTTCTCATTCTATATTCATTAATTTTCTTCTTATCCTTTGGAGTAGAAGTGCAATTTTTTATTGTGTGCCCCTTTACAATAAAAAATTGCACTTAATCTTCCATCTGCTTTTTCTATGTTAATTTTCTTTCTTCCTGTTTCTCTGGAGGAAAAAAAAGTTTTACTGTGTGTTCCTTGACAATTAAAATTTCACTCCATCTTCCATCTCCTTATTTTATAATCATTTATTTTTCTTCTTGTAATTTGGAGTAGAAGTGCAATTTTTTTACTGTTTTCTCCCTGAAAATCATCACTTTCTCTCCATCTTCTCATTCTATATTCATTTCTTTTCTTCTTATCCATTGGAGTAAAAGTGCAATTTTTTATTGTGTGCCCCTTTACAATAAAAAATTGCACGTAATCTTCCATCTGCGTTTTCTATGTTAATTTTCTTTTCTTCCTGTTTCTTTGGGAAAAAAAGTTTTACTGTGTGTTCCTTGACAATTAAAATTTCACTCCATCTTCCATCTCCTCATTTTATTATCATTTATTTTTCTTCTTGTAATTTGAAGCAGAAGTGCAATTTTTTACTGTTTTCTCCCTGCAAATCATCACTTTCTCTCCATCTTCTCATTCTATATTCATTTCTTTTCTTCTTATCCTTTGGAGTAGAAATGCAATTTTTTATTGTGTGCCCCTTTGCAATAAAAAATTGCACTTAATCTTCCATCTGCGTTTTCTAGTTTTACAGTGTGTTCCTTGACAATTAAAACTTCACTCCATCTTCCATCTCCTCATTTTATAATAATTTATTTTTCTTCTTGTAATTTGGAGTAGAAGTGCAATTTTTTTCTGATTTCTTACTGCAAATCATCACTTTCTCTCCATCTTCTCATTCTATATTCTTTTCTTCTTATCCTTTGGAGTCGAAGTGCAATTTTTTATTGTGTGCCCCTTTAAAATAAAAAATTGCACTTAATCTTCCATCTGCTTTTTCTATGTTAATTTTCTTTTCTGCCTGTTTCCTTGGAGGAAAAAAAAGTTTTGCTGTGTGTTCCTTGACAATTGAAATTTCACTCCATCTTCCATCTCCTCATTTTATAATCATTTATTTTTCTTCTTGTAATGTGTAGTAGAAGTGCAATTTTTTACTGTTTTCTCCCTGCAAATCATCACTTTCTCTCCATCTTCTCATTCTATATTCATTTCTGTTCTTCTTATCCTTTGGAGTAGAAGTGCAATTTTTTATTGTGTGCCCTTTTACAATAAAAAATTGCACTTAATCTTCCATCTGCTTTTTCTATGTTAATTTTCTTTTCTTCCAGTTTCTTTGGAGGAAAAAAAAGTTTTACTGTGTGTTCCTTGACAATTAAAATTTCACTCCATCTTCCATCTCCTCATTTTATAATAATTTATTTTTCTTCTTGTAATTTGGAGTAGAAGTGCAATTTTTTTACTGTTTTCTCCCTGCAAATCATCACTTTTTCTCCATCTTCTCATTCTATATTCATTTCTTTTCTTCTTATCCTTTGGAATAGAAGTGCAATTTTTTATTGTGTGCCCCTTTACAATAAAAAATTGTACTTAATCTTCCATCTGCTTTTTCTATGTTAATTTTCTTTTCCTCCTGTTTCTTTGGAGGAAAAAAAAGTTTTATTGTGTTTTCCTTGACAATTAAAATTTCACTCCATCTTCCATCTCCTCATTTTATATTCATTTATTTTTCTTCTTGTAATTTGGAGTAGAAGTGCAATTTTTTTACTGTTTTCTCCCTGCAAATCATCACTTTTTCTCCATATTCTCATTCTATATTCATTTCTTTTCTTCTTATCCTTTGGAATAGAAGTGCAATTTTTTATTGTGTGCCCCTTTACAATAAAAAATTGTACTTAATCTTCCACCTGCTTTTTCTATGTTAATTTTCTTTTCTTCCTGTTTCTTTGGAGGAAAAAAAAGTTTTACTGTGTGTTCCTTGACAATTAAAATTTCACTCCATCTCCTCATTTTGTAATCATTTATTTTTCTTCTTGTAATTTGGAGTAGAAGTGCAATTTTTTTACTGTTTTCTCCCTGCAAATCATCACTTTTTCTCCATCTTCTCATTCTATATTCATTTTTTTTTCTTTTTTATCCTTATGAGTAGAAGTGCAATTTTTTATTGTGTGCCCCTTTAGAATAAAAAATTGCACTTAATCTTCCATCTGCTTTTTCTATGTTGATTTTCTTTTCTTCCTGTTTCTTTGGAGGAAAAAAAAAGTTTTACTGTATGTTCCTTGACAATTAAAATTTCACTCCATCTTCCATCTCCTCATTTTATAATCATTTATTTTTAATCTTGTAATTTGGAGTAGAAGTGCAATTTTTTTTCTGTGTGCCCCTGGACAACAAAAACTATACTCCATCTTCTACCTTTTTTTTCTAATTTCATTTGTTTTTCTCCCTGTTCTTTTGGAGTAAAAACAACATTTTTACTGTGCGTCCCTTGACAATTGAAATTTTACTACATCTTCCGTCTCCTCATTCTATAATAATTTCTTTTTCTTATTCTTTTTTGGAGTAGAAATGCAATTTTTTATTGTGGTCCCTTGGCAATAAAAATTGCAATCCATCTTCCACCTAGTTTTTTATGTTCATTTCTTTTTCTTCTTGTTTCTTTGGAGTAAAAACAAAATTTTTGTTGCGCGTCCCTTGACAATTAAAATTTCACTCTATCTTTCATTTCCTTATTCTATATTCATTTCTCTTTCTTCTTGTCCTTTGGATTGGAGTAAAAACAATTTCTTCAATTGACAATTAAAATTTCACTCTATCTTCCATCTCCTCATTCTATATTCATTAATTTTTTTCTTATGCTTTGGAGTAGAAAGTGCAATTTTTTATTGCGTGCCCCTTGACAATAAAAAATTTCACTCCCTTGTCCCACCTCTTTTTTCTATGTTCAAAACTTTTCTTCTTGTTCCTTTGGAGTAAAAACAAAGTTTTTAGTGTGCGTCCTTGACAATTAAAATTTCACTCCATCTTCCATTTCCTCATTCTATATTCATTTTCTTATACCCTTGTCCTTTGGAATAGAAATGCAATTTTTTATTGTATGCCTCTTGACAATAAAAATTTACACTTCATCTTTCAACTCCATTTTCTTTGTTAATATGTTTTCTTTTTGTTCCTCTGGAGAAAAAACAAATTTTTTTATTTAGCATCCATTGAAAAATAAAACAATTCACTCCCATCTTCCACTTCCTTTTTCTATGTTCAACTCTTTTCTTTTGTTCCTTTGGAGTAAAAACAAAATTTTTATTGTGCGTCCCTTGACAATTAAAATTTCACACTATCTTCTGTCTCCTCATTCTATAATCATTTCTTTTTCTTGTGTTTTGGAGTAGAGGCGCAATTTTTTATTGTGTGCCCTTGACAATAAAAATTATACTCCATCTTCCACCTCCTTTTTCTATGTTCATTTGTTTTTCTCCTTGACCTTTTGGAAGGAAAATGTTAGAAACTATTATAATGTGTGATTAATGAAACTTACACTAATTCATAATTGTATAATTTTGTTCATGCGAATGGTGAATGAATGGTATGAAATTAAGTATTGCATGATTATTATGTTTTTTTTGTTTCATTAATAATAGTGTCTATATGTATTGCTTGAAAATAATACAATAAAAGTATACATTATATATATATATATTAGGGTGGTCCTTATTAACATGGGGAAAAATAAATTTTCGATTTCAAAAAGTCTCACCCCCTCAATTTGTTCATTAATATGAAAAAATAATTCCTGCAAAATTTTAGCCAGATTAATTAATAATAACACGTGCCCCACGGGGCTTAAAGTTTAAAAAAACCCAAAATTTTTTGGTATTTTTTTAAAAATTCCGTTATAAATCAATATCTATGCCAACTACAAAAAACTACCCAATACAAATGTTATAGAACATAAAATTTCCAACAACTTTGTAATTTACGATTTTGATCTATGAGCAACAGGTTTTGAGTTATAGGGAAAAGAACGAGGGATATTTTACGAGATTGCAAATCATGGCCACGCTACGCAAACGCTGTCCATAACAATGGTGCGACCTAAAACTGATTATTTAGATGATTTTTAGACGAAAAAGTTTAAAAGTTAACTAAAAAGAGCCATATTTAAGTATTTATATATAAAAAAACATTTAAAATACACAACAATTGAAAGACTGTCAGGGCCGTCGCGTGGGTAGGGGGGGGGGGGTGCTTTCGTAATGAAGTTGGCTATTTTAATAAATTAAGCGATCCACCATGAGTTATGCAGGGACCCATTTGTTTCTCAACCCTCTCCCCTGTATTATTAATGGTTACTGCCTCTAGTTAAAGCGTATATGAAAAAAAAATCTTGCATATGGCAATGGCAGAAAAGATGTTAACCCTTTGCAACTGCTCAAGAGACTTTGTTGCATTTTTTTAAGAAACCTAATGCGTTATTTTGAAATTGATGGCAAAAGCAACTTTATATGAGTTTCAGTCATTTGTTTAATGGTGCATATGAAGTTCGATTTACTAAACTATGCCTCGGAAACAGATATTTGTTATTGCTTCAATGAAAAACCAAGTTGCTGGTGCCAAATTGCTATCTCGTGGAGATTTGCTACTCATATTCTTTTTAAATATAGGTGAAGTAAGCCTGCATTTACACAAGTGGTTAGTTTTTAATGGATGAAGATCTCAAATTTTAGAGAAAAGGATGTATTCATGTCTGCAAAAGAAACAACTACGCAAGAATTATTATAAAACAGATTCCATTACCAGAGATTTCATATTAATGAAAAATTTCAAGGAGTTAGACCCATTATAATGGTTTAATTAAGGAAATTATTAAAAAGGAAGGGAAATCTTTAAAATTCGTTAATTTGGCAGCGGAAAGAGGTGTGATGTAAGAATTCAACTATCAGTTTACAAAGAATTAATCCAAAAACAATTTATTTTATTGACTGCGCAAGATTGTCACAAAAAATACACATCCTGCGATTAAAAAACTGTACTGAAGCCATACATACTGTAATAAATAAATATAGTAAATGGTAATTTATTTTTATTTATATTAAAATTAAGATTTACAAGCCAATGCCCCCTTTCATTCCCCCTTCCCCCTCACACACATATTGTGCCTGCAAACAGGCTTTGATTAGGGACATTGTCTGTGATCTTTAAATTTCTAAGAATGTCGTTTGCTTATTAGCTACACCAATTAATTGTTCGGTAGGTAATATTTTATTTAATTTGCAAAAGTGCCGCCCTCGCCCCATCCAAGTGACGGCCCCATCACCCACATGACCACCCAGGGAAGCAATAAGAAATATCTGTTTTCGATTCATAATTTAGTAAAACCAACTTCAGATGCACCATTGAACAAATGACTAAAACTCATACGAAGTTGCTTTTTCCATCAATTTCAAAATAACGCATTAGGTTTCTTAAAAAATGCAGCACAGTCTCTTGAGCAGTTACGAAGGGTTAACATCTTTTCTGCCATTACCATATGAAAGAAAATGTTTTTTTATTTGCTTTAACTAGATACAGTAATCATTAATAATACAGGAGAGAAGGTGGAGAAACACGTGGGTCCCTGTATGACTCCTGGTGTATCGCTTTTTCCATTAAAAAAGCTAACTTCATTGCGAAAGCAGCCCCCCCCCCCTTACCCACGCGACGGCCCTGGCAGTCTTTAGATTGTGGTGTATTTTAAATGGTTTTTTTTATATACATATTTAAATCTGTCCCATTTTAGAGATTTTTAGACAGGAAAGATTAAAAGTTATCTAAATAATCAGTTTTAGGTCGCACCATTGGGATGGATAGCATTTGCGTAGTGTGGCCATGATTTGCAATCCGTACAAATATCGCTCGTTTCGATTCCCTAAACTCTGAAACCCTGTTTCTCATAGATCAAAAATTGTAAATTAC